>QKWP01000317.1:110894-211473 GCA_003550325.1 Gigaspora rosea
TAGTAATAAATACTACATGTAGTAATAAATACTACTTGTGGTAATAAAAATTATATATAATAATAATTACTACATGTAGTAATATTTACTACATGTAGTAAATATTATTGCAATTACTACTTTTTGTAGTAAATAATTACTACATTACTACATTCATGATTTTAATTACGACGCCAATCACTAGCGGTTAACCATACTCCGTTATGCAAGCATGACTACGGGTTTTAACAATTGTTTAATCACGAAGTATTGTGTGTCGATTCGTATCAAAATTTTTTACGGTAAATCATGAATCAACCAAATAAAGGTACAGCAGATCAGCATGGAATGAATGGAATACGGATATTTTACACCCCTTCTGGTTATCTTTATACCGAAATTATAGCTGATCAGTATTGCATAGATGAGCAGATCAGTATAATACAGGCTGATTTTTAATACCTGACCATACCCTAAATTCGATCTTAATCTTTTGATATACAAAAATTAATTATATTTCGCCTAGCCACAGCATGACACGTTTCTTGTTAATTTATTAAATTCGAAATTGGCATTTCATTTTGTTAGATATTTGAAATAAACTATTCAAATTTGGTATATTTCAAATAAAACAGCTTCATATTAGCACTTGTAGCCAAATTCGTAAATGTACTGAGTAAAGTGATGGCACTTTGTGCTCATATAGAATCCGGATTCAATAATTGGATTTATCCAGATTCGGATTACATCCGGTTACACAAAGTAGGATCCGAATTTAATCCGGATGGCCCTTAAATAACGTAATTTACATTAACCTTAGCAGAGTTCCATTTGCGATTATATGTCACGCATGTACTTTGATGTTATAAAGTTATAATGTGCTTACAGGATGTAGCTTGATTTAAGTGTAACAGATATCAAAAACGTAACGTTTAGGGAGACGGTCCACGCTACGATTTTAATAAATACTGTAGTATAAGATTATTATTTTTATCAACAACATAACTTAGTCCACAATAATAATAAGGTTTTAACCCCTTCGAAAAATAATTTATTACAGTAATAATTATATTGTATAGTTAATGGATGCGTAGCAACCATTAACGGGTTTATTTGGCAGGCTAAAGATCTGAAGGATCACAGGGTGATCGTATTTGCATTACAATTAAAAAAGCATCTGGCTTTGAAATTAATGTGCTAACCTGGACAAGAAGGGGCTCAGGTTGCAAGCGCATAAATTCAAAGTCAGACTCGCTGTTATAGGATGCGAGACATCCAGTAACGGATTTATTTTTCTTTTTTTTTATAACAAATAAATCACTTAGTTTAATTGAGTCTATTTAATAGTACTTATACGGCCTATATTTATCATTTTTCAAATGTTGAAAATTAAGACTTTTATGGATTTCGAAGATGTTTTTTCTTATAAAAGGACATCAAATATCATTAGTCAGTCATTTTTCAATGAAAAGACATCTGAATTAAAAAAAAGCCAAAATTCCTACTTACTTCGCAAGTCATGAAGAATTTTATTTTCGCATCCATTTTATTGGCTCTTCTTCTTACAGTAAATGCAGCTCCATTTCAACTTAACAAACGAGCTATTACCTTTGGTCCTTGTGCTTCTAAAGATCCTGTTGACTTTATTGATGTAAAAATCGGAACTGACTCTCCAAAATCTGGAGAGAAAGAATCATTTGATGTATCTGGAAAATTGACTATACACGATATCACCAATGGTAAAACTGTTCTTCTCATTGAGTATTTAGATGAAAAAGGAAACCAATTGGCTGACCCTTACATTCAAAGTTTTTCCGATTCAATCAAGGCTGGAAACCCATTTAATATATCTGTATCTAATATTCCCACTCCTAAATTGCCTGATTCATATTTTCTTGGAGTTGTTGTTGGAGATGATACTCCTTTTGGTTGTGCAGTGGTTAATGTTGGCAGAAGTTCTGAAAAATCTAAAATTTTGATTTTTATAAACTAATTTAGTTTTATCTTGATTTTCTTTTATATAAAATCTTATTTATTCAGGTTCACCTTTAATATTAAACAAACAACTTACATAATCTTTTAATACTTTTATATTAATTTTTTTTAAAAGAGAAACTTAGTTCTTTATTAAGAAATTTGATCATTTTTTAAAAAACAAATTAATCAAATTATATTTATTAAACTTAACATTTATTAAATTTATTAAAATCAAATAAAAAATAAATACAATTACTTAATTTTTTATGTCTTTATGCAAATTAAAGCACAATAATTAGAATATATTGAAGGTAAATATAGAATTAAATTTGACTAGTATTAGTTAACAACTGCTATGTGGTAAATATAAATGCAGACATTTAAAGACGTAAAGACGTATAATTACATCCAGTTATGTCATCACATCAAAAGTGCCATAACGGTGTAGGTCGTAAAAACTGTCATTTGTCAACCTATTTTCAGTAGCTACGTCAATACATAACGACGTAGGTCATAACAACTGCCATTTGTTGTAACCTTGTTTCAGTAGTTATGTCAATGTTGAAAGCTATGGCATTGTAGAGGTTAAAGTTATAGGAATACGGCAATGCAAAAAGTTACGACTTTATGAACGTTATAGGTGCAGACATTTGAAGATGTAAAATTACGTCTAATTACTATGTTATCAAAAGTGTTATAATCGTAGAACGTAATAGTTAGTATTTTTTTTAATGACGTAGGATACAACATTTAATATTTTTTATAATTAGTTACAAAAAATAAAAGTTACTCGAGATATTTTGAATTTAGCAAATTATTAAAACCAATAATGAATAAATGAGAATGATATTAAATTATGTAATTAAGCTTATGTAAATATTATAATAATTGGCTAAATGAAAAATACGAGTCGTGTAATATATTACAATAATTTTACATAAATAAAGAAACTTTACTTATAAATTGAATTTTAGTGATTTTACAAATGCAATACTATTATGAATTTTCAAAAGTTGCAGCAACAAGTCGAATGCTACAGCACACATCAAATGTTACATCATAAAATAAAGTTAGGGCACACGTTAAATATTAATGGCACAAGTCAAATGTTAAACATTAATTAAAATGTTATAAGTCAAAATGTTACTGCACAAGTCAATTTTACAACACAAGTCAAATGCTACGGCATGCGTTAAATACTACTGCAAAAATTGATTATGGTATCTTCACATTTTTGAGTTATGTCCAATTGACATTAAGATCATTTACAACATTAGATAAGTCTGTATCTATAGTGATAAAGAATAAACATAAACGTCATATTTTAAATGTTATGTGAATTAAAAATAAGCTTTTCTGAAATTTGAAGTTAACATAGTGGTGGCAGAAAAAATTCGTAATTAGGTGGTTGTGACCCAATCAACAATCAATAAATTTGACATTAATAATACAGTAATGTATTTAATAACGTAAATTTTTAAATTTTGTAAATTTTGTATGTTAATATTATTTTCTGGTCGCATTATGATGTTAGGACGATAAAAACTTATCTGATCGCAGATTTTTTTTCTACCACCACTAAGTTGGTTAAAATTTGACATGATATTATAATGGATGACCGGAATTGTATTGTCAGTAGAGATGGACTTAATTGATTAAATACGTTTGTTTAATATTATTAATGAATACTATTTAAATTTTTGTAAATAAGTAAAAATAACTTAGAATTTAAGGCTCTCGATATTTGTACGCTATAACTATGATTTAATTTATATAAAAAAATTCATTAAATGGAAACTATCATTATTAATTATATATTATGGCACCAGATTAGAAACCGTATCTCAGATCAATTCCTTATCACTGACGCAAATATGAAATTAATTAAAATTAGGGGTTAGTCAGTAGTAGTGATTCTGGCCGATCAAAATTTATCGGCTAAGCTTAGCCGATAAATTTTGATCAGCTTAGTCGGCTTAGCCGATTTCCTAATCGGGTCTCAATCACTAGATCGTTACACAACTAATTGATTTTTTTTACTTTTTTCGGAAGCTCTCTCCTCTATTAAACGAGGTAAATTATTGTTCTCTATTTGCCCTACAATATATTCGCTTAATCCCTCTTAATCCCACACATTCGTATTACACTTCACTAATCGAAGTTATGTAATTAACTACTAATACGTTAACAAAATCTCGTTTTTTGCGCAAATAAAAAAGGTAAAGACTTTTAGAATAACGATTTAGAAAAGTAAAGTTAGGTTGTGTGATCTTTTTTGTATGCGTAATATAGTTTTTTTTTTTAATATTGAAGCATACAAATAAAAGTTATTGACTTCGTTTGTTTTGTTTTTTTTTTACAAAAGTTTTTTAGGTTGTAGTATAGATTTAATGTGTAATATAGCTGTAGAAGAACTATGAAGTGTAATACTATGAAAATTTCAAGTTTATTAAATATAGAAATAAATCTTGATTACAAAAAATTTTAAATTACGATGGTCATAACTTATATGTACTTAATATAGTTTAAATTGTTCCAAATCAATAAAGACACGTTTGTCTACCCGTAATAACATTCAACAATTCAACAACGTTTATTTAGAATTTTTAAATATAAAATTTGATTAAATTTCTTTGGCTTGCTTCCTAATTTTTTTTAAAAATTAACGATTTTGATTGGTTGTCCGGTATTTAACAATCATTCAATATTCGTGTAACTATTTTTCATATTTGAGACAGCTCTACCTATAGTTTTTGTATGTAAATTATGCGCAAATTATTTTTTCTATTTTTGGGGAAATAAAAATCGATTAGCCAATTTTGAAAAAATCGACTGGCTAAGCTGAAATTTTTTGGCTTAGCAGACTTTGCTATATTAGCCAGAATCACTAGTCAGTAGGGGTTTGGGGCAAAATCCCAACAAAAAAATCCCGACAATCAAAAATCCTGACAATCAAAAAAAGCTTTTCTTGAGCAATTTTTTTTACTATAAAATCGCCTAAATCAAACCCTAATATTGGTGCTCACCCTAACCCTAACCTAAGCGCTCACCCTAACCCTAACCCAACTTTAATAAACTTAATGGATTATGACCCTGTCGGGATACTATTTGTCGGGATTTTGACTGGCACCCATCAGTAGAAACGCACTATATGTTTTTTAATGAAATTTTTTTGAATCTTCAAACAAACATAACTTAACCAAATTTAGCAAAAATTTTTTAAATAAATTCTGCAAGTTTTTAGAATTGGTTTAAAAAAATCATTATTAAATTTAATGAAGTTGTTTCGAGTTATTCTTGTTTAAAGTTTTAAAAAAAATTTACTTAGAAAAAATATGGTGAGTTTCTACTGACTTACCCCTAATTTGCTATTAATTCTTATAAGTAATTGCTACTAAAACGGTAATACTAATCTAATTGATAAGTAAACGCCCATCACTAATAGTCAGTATTGTAACTATTAAAGAGGGAGAGTGTATACGGTTAACCGATTTAACTCTAGTAGTTACTGGAAAATAAGTTTCTGAGTTACTCGAAAAAAGGTCTCTTCTGTACTACACTAGCTTACTCTCTTTATTTTCCTTAAGTAAAATCGAAGTGAACTTCTCTTCTTGTATAATCTGTCGCATTAAATATTTATTTACCCAACCAGTAATTACAATGCATGTATGTGCCAAGTTCTTATTTTTATGCACTAGTAACAAAACATACAGATGATTAATATAATAATAATAAACCTAGGAACTACAAATATCTTTCACCATAGAATTAAGCAAGTTATGTGAGGTTACAAATCATCAAACCGAGCTGGAATATCACTTAATTTTGTTTGATTAATTATGTGATCAATTTTAAGAGTTAGTTTACAAAACAATGCAGGGAGACATTGATAAAATATAATTTTAAAATATGTAACTAGTACAACAATAATTAAGAGGTTAATAAGACATTAAAGGGTAACAATTGACAAATGCAATTATTATTGCTCAATTAGCTGACTTTATACAAAAAACTGAATGACTTTATTTACAAATCTGAAAAACATATGGGATAAGGGCCTGCTACCCTTATTAGCTCTAATATACATAATCACATTTTCCACTATAGCGACATGCATTCATCACAACTGCAAACGAAATGGCACCTATGTCCTTCATAAAGAGGGAAAACCCATCGAATCTTCTCATAGCTGAAAAGAGAATCGGTAATGTGCTCCTGCCACTATGAGCGAGGTTCATTCTTATGGTCCTTGCACTGCCACTTGCAGCTGTGGAGCCAATACAACAACTGGTCCTTGCACTGCTACTTGCAGCTGTGAAGCCAAATACAACACACTCCACTTGCAGCCACAGATCCAACTACCTCTGGTCCTTGCACTGCCACTTGCAGCCATGGAGCCAGGTATACATACTACAGGTTCTTGCATTGCTAATGCAGCCACGGAGCCCTCGTTACCGATCTAACAATAATCATGTGAATATCAAAATCATATGCAAATCTGAAATTACCTGTAAAACAAGTTACGAAATCTTACAACAATAATCAAAGAATAACTATAAAAGGAACTATAACAAAACCTGTACATGATCAGTTATAAAGTTATCTAATCTCACAATAATGATCGCCCTGTCACTTCGTTGACAGGCTTTTCATTATACTGGTCCTTGCACTGCTACTTGCAGCTATGGAGCCAAATACAACAACTGGTCCTTGCACTGCCACTTGCAGCTGTGGAGCCAAATACAACAACTGGTCTTTGCACTGCCATTTGCAGCCATGGAGCCAAATACTACCTCTGGTCCTTGCACTGCCACTTGCAGCCGTGGAGCCAGGTACAAAACAGGTTCTTGTGCGGAACCAAACAAAACATCAGGTCCTTGCACTGCTAACGTAGCCGTGGAGCCTGGCATAACAAAAACATCAGGTTCTTGCACTGCTAACGTAGCCGTGGAGCCTGGCATAACAAAAACATTCGGACCTTGCACTGCTAACACAGCTTTTGAGCCTGCCATATCAAAAACATCAGGTCCTTGCACTGCTAATGCAGCCGTGGAGCCTGGCATATCAAAAACATCAGGTCCTTGCACTGCTAATGCAGTCGTGGAGCCTGGCATAACAACAGTTTCACTTGCTTGACTTTGGGTGAGTAAGGGAGGGCGATAGAGCTAGCCTCTACAAGGTAAGTGATAGTGAAGAAAAAGATACCTCTTTTTCTTCAAGACAATCAGACTTAAATATTCTTCTCATTGTTCCTTACTCCTAACAATAAACATAACAATGTGAATTTCTGAAAATCATATACTAATCCAAAATTACCTGTAAATACAAGTTTTAACATATAACAATAGTCAAAGAATAATCATAAAAGGATACATAAAAATTCTGTAATATGCCTGATCATAAAGTCATTTGATTTCGCAATAATGATCGCTCTGTCACTTCGTTGATAGGCTTTTTATTATTATTGCTCAATCAGCTAACTTTATACAAAAAAACTGAATGATTTATTTACAAATCTGAAAAACATATGGGATAAAAGAGGATTGCTGGCTAGCAAAACCCATCTTTCTAGAAAACTGCAACTTTGCTGTTTCAACAAACCTCTATAACATAACTGCTTTGCTGTCGCAACCTCCTATAGTCAGTGTTGGCACATGACCAGGTCATAACAGGTTATATCAAAGTTTAATTAGCAAGTTTATATGACTATTGTTATATGATTTCATTAATTAAACCTGGTAATATAATCTGTTACAACTTTGTCATTATGACCTAAGTAATTGAACTTAGTGAAATGATCTGTTTTGACCTATTATATAACTTTATTGTGATATGACCTGTCATGACCAGTCATAACAGGTCATATCACAATAAAGCCATATAACAGATCAAAACAGGTCATATTACTAAGTTCAATTACTTAGATTATAATGACAAAGTTGTAACATATTATATTACCAGGTTTAATTAATGAAATCATATAACTATAGTATATAATTTTGTTAATTAAACTTTGATATGACCTGTTATGACCTGGTCATGTGCCAACACTGCCTATAGTCCATATCTGTGTCAAAGATGAGCCTGCTTCCATTGCGGTAATGTGCAACCAATCCTTATGCTATGAGCTGCAAATATACTCTTCACTCCTGTATCACTTGCTATGCTTTTTTCTACAATACATGTTTGGTGCATCCTGCTTCAATTTTCAATCTACATATCATTTTCTTAACCTTATTTAGGTGGTGCGGGTATTTGCACCCATCTTAGCTCATACTCACACACAAATATATGCATCTATATGCCTTGTTCATACCTCTATATGAACCTGCGGGGGTTTTTTTTTACAATGCCTTGTGTTCATCTTCTTCAACTCTAATTCCATTATTATAACAGAAACCAATAACTTTCATTTTCAAAACAGGGTTACTTATATCTGCCAATTTCAATTGTAAATGAATGCTTTATGTTCAGCCTTTTTAACTCCAATTTCCTTTTCTGTTACAATATTATTTCCCATTACTATTGTAACATTCGGGCATCCATAAATAACGTTATACAAGGGGGGTTGGACAAATGATAACGTTTTTCTCAATAAGTAGGGGTCAAAAAATATAACGTAATTTTTTTAGAAAAAATTAGCTAAAAATTGATCCAGTAGTCCAAATTTAATGATTTTGGTACCATTCGATTCATCTTAATGAGAGGAGCCGAATGGTACCAATTCATTTCATTTGGATCACTGGATCAAATTTTATTGGCCAAATACTATTGGTTATTATACTTTCTTATAAAATTACTAAAAAAAATCAATGGTTTTTTGTGAATAACTATTGATCCAGTGATCCAAATGAAATGATTTTGGTATCATTGGATTCGTCTCATTGAGATGAATCGAATGGTACCTAAATCATCCAAATCGATCATTGTATCACAATATATTCAAGTTTTTGTAAAATTCTATATATAAACATACAGATTTTGAAAAATTTTTTTATATAGTAGAGGGGGGTCCAGTGCTACTATGAGGGTACATAACGTTATTTATGGATGCCCCAAAGTACATTTGCTAATACTTCTCCTACTTCACCATTTTTTTAAGACTATTTTACCAGGATCCAAAAAGGTTAATGTAGTGTTCTTGCAAAAATGCATTAGCTATTCCTCCTCTTGGTCCCAGAAATTTAACATGAAAAAGAAATTTCTAGCATTTACACCTATCAGAAGATTTTTGGTAACAAATGCCTTGTGTCTGTCTTCTTAAACCCTAGTTCTATTATAATAACAGACAACCACAGCTTTTATTTCCAACAACCTTACCCATAACTGCTAATTTTCATCATAAGTTTATGCTTTTGTTCTTCTCTTTTCAACTCCAACTTCTTTTTTGCACAATATCCAACCTCACTTTCCATGCTAAATGCTTTTCCCTACTTCGCTACTTTTCAAGCTATTCTTTCCCGGATTCAGAGAGGTCCACCTAGTATTTTTACAAAATATGTTAACTATTGTTCCTTCTCCCTCCTGGTCCTAGAAAAATATTGAAAAAAATCAAAATTTCTTGTATTATACATATCAGCAGATTTTTGGTAATAAACGAATGCCTTGTGTTTGTCTTCTTCAACTCTGATTACATCATATCAATAGACACACACGGCTTTTATTTCCTATAGCATTATCCATATCTGCTGATTTCTATCATGCATAAATGCCTCATGTTCATCCTTTTTAACATTAGTTTCCTTTTCATTACAATACCTAACCTTACCTTCTGTACCTCACCTTCTGTTAGTATTTCACATCCTTACTTGCTATGCTTTTGACAATAGCACCAACAGCCCAACTATCAATTTGTTTTACTGGGCAGTAGCAACTATCCATATATTCTATAGGAATAAATTTCCCTTAGGACTTGACAGCTTTGAAATTTCATCAGCATTAAGCATATCAGCAAATTATCTATAATATTCTAATGCTATTTATTCATTTATTAACTCCTCCTGTTCCATGAACATCACCTATATTGGCAGATTTTATAGTATCCAAATACTTTCTCCTGTTCCTTTTAGCTCCAATTCCTTCTTCAGAACAATACCCAAATCTTTCTGTTCTATTAGCATCACCCATATAGACAGATTTTTCATTCTTGTTCCATAAGCATCACTCAAATCGGTAGATTTTTTATAATGTTCAAATGCCTTTTTTATCCTTCTTAACTCTAATGCTTTTTAATCATCAAAACCAAGGAAGGTATTGGTATTATATTCTTCTTTACAAAGCCAGTTTTTAACTCCATCTCTATCCTGATTAGTCAAATGAACCCAAAGGAGTAATAAAGATTGTTCTTCAGCATTTAATACCAAAAGATATATTCCTATAACCCTTAAATCAACATGTTTTGATGGTTCACTTCTAATCTTAGTACAATAACTCTGCATTATGATCGCCATTTAACCATTTAATATTATGTCTTAACCACAATTATTAGACTTAAGATAATGCTTTTAGCAAAAAGGTTTAGGTGTAAAGGATAGAGCCAGCCTTCTTTTTCAAGGTCAGTTTTATCCAACTCCCAGCATGCATCATGCGATTCGTAGACATATTCAACATTATGTACAAAAATACTACTTGCTCTATACAGTTTTTTAAACGTATTAAAGTTTCTTTATAAAAACTTTTTTTTTAAACCAAATTGAAACATATATGGTGGAAACGATAGAGCCAGCCTCTACAAGTTGAGCGATAGCAAAAAAAAAGATACCTCTTCTTCCTCAAGACAATCAGCCTTAAATATTCTTCTCATTGTCTCTTACCCCTAACAATAAACATAACAATGTGAATTTCTGAAAATCATATGCTAATCCAAAATTACTTGTAAATACAAGTTTCAACATATAACAATAGTCAAAGAATAACCATAAAAGGATACATGAAAACCTGTAATATGTCTGATTATAAAGTCATCTAATTTCACAATAATGATCACCCTGTCACTTTGTTGACAGGCTTTTCACATCGATGAATGATTTTATAATAATGAATAAAATTAATTCAAGTATAATGGTAAGAGTAATGAGGTTTTATAATGTGATTTTGTCATAAAGGCTTTGAAAACAATTATGCTAAAATAATTAAAATAAATAAGCTATTTGTTCTAGATATTTGAAAGCTACAAGACCATTAAATTAAATATAAATAACTCTGCCACAATCCTAATTATCATTCAGATTATAAAATACAAAAAATCCTTAAATTAATTCATATATAGTACCACATATAATTTTGTTTTGTATAGTTGACTGAATATTATAATTTTAAGTATGCACAGTAATTATTATTGGCATGCGTATCAATTACACTTTGATATTATGATCCATTTACTCAATAATCTATAACAATACTGTTAGAAACTATATGACAACAACAACCAATGTGCAAAACTAATCTGATAAATTGTAACATTTTTGATTGATCTAAAATTAGATGTTTTTATCGTACATATTTAATATGGCAATAAAATTCTTTGAAAAACTTTCAAATAATTACTTTGAACTTCTTGATGACAAAGTAGATTTTAATATAGTTATTAATGCTGTCAAATTTTTCAACACTAAAATATTCAGAGCACATTCAGCAATTTTATGACACAGATCTTTATATTTTTGTAAATTAGCAAAAATTGGTAAAGATATGAATAATATTAAAATAGCTAATTTAAAAAATATTACTAGCCAACAATTTGAAGTTATTATCAAGTAAGTTAATTTGCATTACACTTTTTAAGTTTATATTAAGATACAAGAATAAACCTAAATATACTTAAAATTTAATATCAGATATATCTATGAGGAATAGTCTTACTTGAAAATAATAATAATCATTTATTTTTGACTTAATGCTTATTGCTTATGAATTTCTTTTTAAAAAATTGGCAAATACCTTGAAACTTACCTTGTTGTTCAAAAGCTCATTGGCTTACTACTATTTATCAAAAAAGTTTCCAGAACAAATAATTTAAAGAATTACAAAAATAGTGCAATAGTATTGTGATAAAGTATTCTGATAAGATTTTTAATTCAAAAAACTTTACCTTGCTTCAAAAAATGTATTAGTCTTACTTATTAGTCAAGATGATTTATAAATAGAAGAAATAAAATTTGAAACAGTGTTATCAAATTGGGGGTTGCTCAAAATTGGTCTACCATCCAATCTGATGACTGGTCCCATGTAAATTTTTAGCTTTAAGACTACTTTATAAAACTGTTGTTCTTATTCATTATTTTAAATATCTAGAGTAGATATTATCAATAAAGTACATATATATTAGCAAATTTTAGAAAAAAATCTTTGGAATGATATAATAAAAAAACTTGTAATTCCAAATTGTTTAGTATTATCAATAAGGGGGCATCCATAAATAATGTTATACAAGAGGGGGTTGGACAAATGATAATGTTTTTCTCAATAAGTAGGGGGGTCAAAAAAATATAACGTAATTTTTTTAGAAAAAATTGGCTAAAAACTGAACCAGTAGTCCAAATTTAATGATTTTGGTACTATTTGATTCATCTTGGTAAGAGAAGTCGATTGGTACTAATTTTATTTCATTTGGATTACTGGATCAAAGCTATTGGCCAAATACTATTGGTTATTATATTTTCTTATAAAATTAGGGGCATGCCATTTATTACATAATTTTTACTATGGATACATAGTCAGAGGTAGTGATTACATCTATATATTATATAAATCAATTAGAAATAGATAAAATGATTACACCATACATGGGTAGAGGTAGCTACTAAGTAAAAAATATTACGTAATAAATGGCATGTCTCTTACTATAAAATCAATAGTTTTTTGTGAATAACTATTAATCCAGTGATCCAAATGAAATTATTTTGGTATTACTGGATTCGTCTCACTAAGATAAATTGAATGGTACCTAAATCATCCAAATCAGATCACTGTGTCACAATCTATTCAAGTTTTTGTAAAATTTTATATATAAATATACGAATTTTAAAAAATTTTAAGGGGGTCAAGCACTACTATGAGAGAGTACATAACATTATTTATGGATGCCCCCTAATCCTCTATCTTATACAATTTTAACACTTATATTGCTAATTAGAGTAACAGAACCATTTTTTATATTTATTAGTAACAAACATGCAGCTACCAAAATTGTTTCATATATTGACTATTGCGACAGGTAGCACATTCGTGCCACCCATCTTATTTTTAATTTCAATTTTTAAGTCATATTAGTAATTTAAAGATTCTATTACAGAACTTATTATTTATTTTAGTATATAAATTGAAGTAAGTATATTGGAATTATCATAATCTCTATTATGATTATTATAAAGAGTATTTTGTCACAGTTTACTTATTAATGTAGTATATACAGCAATACTAGTATTGAATTATTATTAAGTTGCTGCAAAAATTTTGTTATAGAATTTATTTACTATTTGGTAATTATTATATATAGTTAAGGTAGATTTGGTTGTATTAGTTTATCGTGATTTCTATTATGATTTATTATAAAGAATTCTATTACAGAGCTTACATATTAATTAGTACACATGGTATTTTTAGTATTGGAATTATTATGATTTCATGTAAAAAATTTTATTCCAGAGCATACTATTCCAGTAATCCATTAATTTATAGCTAAGTAAAAAAAAAAGCAAGTAAAAAAAAATAAAATAAAAAAATCTGATCAATTGACCGAAGTTTTCAGATTCTATATAGTGTAAAACAAAAAGTCATCTTCGTGTGATCTAATAATAGATGTGATTATTCTATTAATTTAAAGTAAAAAAAAAGAAAAAAAGAAAGAAAGAAAGAAATTTGACTGATTGAAGTTTTAGGATTCCATGTAACAAAACAAAAAATCAACTTCATATGGCTTAGTCTTAGTATTTTTCTATTAATTTAAAGTAAAAAAAAAGAAAATCTGTCTGACTAATCAAAGTCTTCAGATTCTGATGTATTGCAAAACAAAAATCAAACTTTGCGTGGTCGAATCTAAAATGTGACTTAATTCTATTAATTTGCAATAAAAAAAAAAGAAAAAAAAAGAAAAATAAATCTGACTGAAATTTTGTCGTTTGTGTAATCTATATGTATATAATTAGAATATGTTTTATTTAAAGAAAATTTGTTGTTTTTTTTGGTTATGTGATTAATTAATTAGGTATAATAGCATGAATATTAGTAGTTATTTGGGATTATCAAATTATTTGTACGTATTTTACTAATTGTATTCGAGTCTTTTAGGATTTTATATTTAAGAGTGTATTAAAATATATATGTATGTATGTACGTATATACATCAAAGATAAATTTTTAATTAATGGGAATTTGTTTAGCTAGTTTATTGTAATTTTAAAGCTTTGATTACTAAAGTTTATTATTCATATTTGTGTTGTGATTTTTCAGTAAAATTTTTGAGGATTGTTTTGATTAATCTAGCTATTTTCTTAAACCAATTATCTATTATTTTATGAATTTCCAAGCATCAGGTCGTTCTTGAGGATCAGAATTCGTGCATTTCTCAGCTAATTCAATATAGCATTTAGGAGTTCCAGGTGCAAACTCTGGTTGCAATCAGTGTTTAAAATTTAATGTTCTCATAGTTCTCAATGAACATTTGAATTTTTTTAAGAACATTGATATTTAGAAAAGGTTCTCTTATTTGATAGTTCAAAGAGAACATTTATAAAATTTTTATGTTCTAGATTTATTAATAAGAACAATAAATTATATAAAATCTTATAATACTAAATGACAACCGTAATCTGGCAATTTGTCTTTTGATTGGATAACTCAGAACATGTGTACATTATGACATTCTGATGTAATCTACAGATCTACACACCTAAAATACTACTAAATGACAACCGTAATCAGGCAATTTGTCTTTTGATTGGATAACTCAGATCACATAGTATTATGTCATTTTGATGTAATCTACATCCTAAAACAAATTCGTCCGTTTAAACATTTTAGATTTTGATGAGTTAATAGTGACAACGAGTTAAGCTTATATTAAATACTAAATGACAACCATAATCCATCAATTTGTCATTGGATAACTCAGAACATACGCACATTATGACATTCTGATATAATCTACAGATCTACACACCTAAAATATTACCGTAAGCATGTATTTATTCTTTTGATTGGATAACTCAGATCACGTACGTATTATGTCATTTCGGTATAATCTGCACTCTAAAACAAATTCGTCCGTTTAAATATTTTCGATTTTGATGTGTTAATAGTGATGACGAGTTAAGCTTACATTAAATATTTTTAATTGGTCATCTTAAGAAACGTGACCGTTGTATGGGAAACTTATTTTTTTGCGATTGTGTTAATAGTGACGACGATTAAGCTTACATTTAAATATTTTTAATTGGTTATCTTCTGAAAATGTGACCTTTGTGTGGGAAAACTTATTTTTATATGCAATTGTGTTAATATTGACAACGATTAGGCTTATATTTAAATGTTTTTAATTGGTCATCTTCAGAAAATGTGACTAGTTAGTGGGAAATCTTATTTTACATACATACATACGTGCGGTTTATAACAAAGTAAACTTACCAATTTTATCTATCTACGTATGTACAAGGTGTGGTTTAATTGAGGTTTGTTTATTTTTATAGCTGCATACAAAAACGTGACCAAATTGTGGAAAAATTTTTGGACAACTTCGATATTTGTTATTATATAAGGATGAGTATAGAGCTCACTTTGGCAATTATTTTCGAAAATATATGATTAGACCACACAAAGTTAATTTTTCATTTCGCATTACATGAAATCTGAAAACCGATTAGTCTGTCAGATTTTTTTTTAAATTAATAAAATAATATTCACATTTAAGATTAGGCCACACGAAGTTGATTTTTCGCTTTACATTACATAGAAGCTGAAAACTTCGGTCAGTCTGTCAGTTTTTTTTTTACTTTACTGCAAATTGATAAATAATATTTAAATCTAAGATTAGCCAATGCAAAGTTGATTTCATTTTGCATTACATAAAATCTAAAAAAAACTTGGATAAGATGGTTACATTTGCTTTTATTTTTTTTTTAATTTACTGTAAATTAATAGAATAATGTTTACATCTAAAATTAGACCATGCAAAGTTAATTTTTTATTTTGCATTACACGGAATCTGAAAACTTCAGTTCGTTAGATTTTTTTTAACTACAAATTAATAGAACAATATTCACTTCTAAGGTTAGACCTTTCGTTTTGCATTACATAGAATCTAAAACTTCGTCAGTTGGTCAGTTTTTTTTTTTTCTTTTTAATTAATAGAATAATGTTCGCATCTAAAATTAGGTCATAAAAATTAATTTGTCATTTTGCATTACATGGAATCTAAAAACTTCGGTCAATTGTTTTTTTTCCTTTTTTTTTTTGCTTTCTGCAAATTAATGGAATAATATTCACATTTAATATTAAACCATACGTTGTTGATTTTCGTTTTGCATTACATGCAATCTTTAACTTTGGTTAGTTTTATTTTTTTATCCTTTTTTTTATTTTCTTTTATTTTTATTTATTGTAAATTAATAGAATAATATTCACATCTAAAATTAGGCTACACAAAGTTGATTTTCATTTACATTACATGAAATCTAAAAACTTTGGTCAGTCAGTTAGATTTTTTAATTAACTATAAATTAATATAATAATCTTCGCATCTATAATTAGCCCACGTAAAGTTTATTATTCATTTTATATCATTAGTTAATCGCATTATATATATAAGTATATATCTGATATATTATAATCTACTATTATTTTTTAGTAATTTTATCCCTATACATGTGGCAAAGCATGTTTATGAAACTAGTGTTCACCAATTTGATATGTAATTTGATTATGACAAATTCTGCATAAATATATATATATATACATATGCACATATATATATATACTATATATAGTACATATATATATATTTTTTTTAATTAATTGCCTGTCTTGGGACTTAGGAATTTTATTCAAGATATTAGAGCCGTCGGTATCCTCTAGGGAAAACCGGCATTTGTTACATAGACAAGAATACATCTAGCCACACGCACACTTTTGGTGTTTAATTTAAGTAGTCTGCCCAAGGGTTCCATACTAGCTGCCATATCTGCAACCCAACTACGGAAATTGCCTATTTAAACACTCTGATCCTAGATGAGAATACGACTAGCTACACGTACACTTTTGGTGTCTAATTTAAGTAGTCCACCCAAGCGTTCCATACTAGCTGCCATACCTGCAACCCAACTACGGAAATTGCCTATTTAAACCCTCTGATCCATGTTCTACCTGCCAACCCATCTTATATCACCAGAACAGGTCCATTACATAAATCAGTCAGCAAGTTCCGGATACTTATCTATTGCCTTAGGACCCAGCTAGGTATTTCCGGTCCTGTTATCCTCGACGGGAGACTTTGTAGAGCGGTACCTGTCCTATATCAGGTATTCACCTATACTTCAGTACTTATCACTATAACTGAGGCCAACACTTGCGAGACAGGGTTACCTCTGTCCTCTTACCAATACCTACTTCTGCCCTTGTAAGGTTCGCTCCAACCCCGGTACCCACTATCACTTTTCCTACCAGTCCATCACCGGATATCCAAACTTCCAATCCAGTTGGCCCGGGAGGGTTGATCTACTCAACATTAGGTGCTACTATGGTTTTTCCTCCCCTGGTACCTAATTCCGAAACATAGGACCTTTTCCTCCAGTACAACTCAGGCGGCCAGGTTGGGGACCCTCTCCTCCAAAGGTCATATCGTCCAGTTCTCCAGCTCCGGTTTCCAGTATTCTGGTTCTGGTAGCACTGTCAAAGATTTTTGCTACCTTCTTACTCGGGTCTTGCCAAATAGATTTCTGTTTTTCCAGTTCCTTGGATTTGTCTATGTCACGAGACACAACTTCGCCTGAAAGCTCCCATTCGAGATGGTAACCAAGGACTACAGGTAATGTACCCAACCGATCGACAGAAAACAGTTACTGGAACACAGGTCTATTTTTTCAAAGCGTCATCAGTGGATTGAACCCTAGACCTGCCACTTGGGGGTGACAACTTACCAACTTCTCTAAGTTGCTACACCCTGCACATATATTTAAAGTTGTACAATATAGATAACAAATAAATATTAAGAAAATCATCTTTAAAGATTTTTAAAATAAAACATTCATTAATTGTGCAAGAGTATTATTATTGTATTAACTTATATAGATAATGTGTGTCAAATGATATGCTAATACTAAGCAAGCAAAAAAATACAAAGCATTTGTTAGTATGAAATTTAAATAGTTAAATAACAAAGTAATTTGATTCTAATTTATCACATTAACCAATAGTAGCATCAGTAAAATATTATAGAAAGTCTTGTTTTATTATAAGCAAATATGAAAAGCACTTAAAATTTAACAAAATTATTAGAAATTGAATTGTATAATATATTGTGTTATGCTGAAAAATATAAAGAATTATATACAAACTTTAAAAAATTATTTTTAGATAAGTATGAACTTAGTATGTGAATTGTAAGTATAGAATATGAACATTTTTTAAAAATTAATATTCAATTTATTTAATATATAATGAACATTAAAAAGTTTTTGAGAACAATAAAAATTTAAATTGAGAACATAACTTTAGATTTGAATTTTAAACACTGGTTGCAATCCTTTGCAAATTTTGAATGCAAGTTTTAGGTCGAATTTATAACCATCTAAAGGTCTTAGTCTGTTTAACATTTTTGCCATAATAATACACAAGCATAAATATCTGCTGCTTGTATAAACTGCTGTTTTCCTGTTAAGACTTCATAAGAATATAGGGCATTATACTATAAGTTTCGCTTTCTGAAGCATTATCATCTTTCTTTTTAGCCAATCTTAGATCTGCGATATAAGATTGTTGGTCTTGCAAAATATTACCATTATGAAAATCAGCATGAATGTATGCACATCTATGAGCGTTATCTAGTTTATCTAAAATATCTTTAAGTAATGCAATTTGGTCTGCCATAAAATTTTTTTTTTAAATATTTGTGAAAACTCCCATTATTAGCATACTGAAATACCATCAAATATTTATTTGTTTTTGTGTTCTGAGTTATTCCATATATTGCAAGCATTGTATAATTTAATATACATTTCATAAGATTTTTAAATAAGGTTTAAACAATGAATTAGTTTAGTAAACTACTACTAATAAAATTAATGAATTATCAAAACAATAAATTAATTTTTTGTAAAAAATCAAAATTGTTTTCTTTGAACTAGTCAATGCCAAGAGTCAACAATGCTAAATGGTTCACGTGCTCTTTTGTAAATGTAGTTTCATCAACTTTTCGTATGCCATTCAACCAGGTTGCTGAATATACAAAACCAAATCCACCTTTACCAATTTTTTTAATTTCAAATAATTTATCAAATGGAATCCATTCAATTGCATGTTCACAACTCCAGGCTCTAAGTTGGAATCCTTCATGCAATCATCAATATCTTTATTTTCAATTGTCCACCTTGTTGCCATGTCAGGGTCACATGATAGACACTATGCTTTAGAAGTGTTATCTTCATTACAATGTGCACATTTTTCTTATTTGGCTTGTCTATATAATATATGTTTTATTTCGCATCTGCAATTTAAACTTTATATCGAATGTAAATAAATAATTTTATACTTACCTATTAAATTAATGCAAATGAAATAAATTTAAATGTAATAGTGGTAAATAAGTATTTATGATCTTGTTTTGCTGTTTTTAATTCTATTGATTAATAAATGTTCTTTATACTTACTAAATTTTTGTGAATAAAATGATTTGTGCATATAATAAATCATAAATTTTTATAATCTTGTTTGTAAACTTGTTTTGCTGTTTTTATTTCCATTGATTAATAAATGTTCTTTATACTTACAGTTTAAATTAATGCGAATGAAATAAATTTAAACGTAATAGTAAATAAGTAAGCATTTATGTTCTTTATACTCACAAAACTAAATTAATGCGAATGAAATGAATTTAAATGTAATAGTTAATAAATACTTATGATTTTGTTATGTGAACTTGTTTTGCTGTTTTTAATTCCATTGATAAACAAATGTTCTTTATACTCATGAGCTGAATAAAATGATTAATGCAAATAAAATGAATTTAAGCGTAATGGTAAATAAGTACTTATGATCTTGATTTGTGAACTTGTTTGCTGTTTTTAATTTTATTGATAAACAAATGTTTTTTAATTTTATTAATAAACAAATGTTCTTTATACTCATTTGCTGAGTGAGGTGGGGATTAATGCAAATGAAATAAATTTAAATGTAATAGAAATAATTTTATTTATGTTCTTTCTTGTTATTTCTAAAAATTATTAAATACTTTATATTTACAGGCTAAAATAACCAACAAAAATAAATATTTATGAACTTAAATCACTAATTTAGATTGATGGATGAGTGAACTTTAAACTTACTCCCTAATAACAAAATATTAAAAAAAATTAAAAATTAACTTACTTTTTATCCCTTAGATTGTAACACAGGCAAATTTGCCTGCGTATTTTAAAATTTTTAATAAAATTTTAAATATTGATTTTAGCCATATCTTTTCTAAGTAAAAAATATTCTTTAAGTTTTGTTTTAGTAACTTTGTTATAAAATTTTTTTAAAATCATTAGAAAACTTTAATATAATAAATGTTTAAAGTTTTTGTATTGGCATTTTTACTATTAAAATTTTTCTTTAGATTTTTTCAAATTTTATATGTTCCCGTCTATAAAAAAAATCTTTACTTCTAATACAAGTCTTAATTTTTACAAGTAAATCATTAAAGTTGCAATAATGAAAGTTGTCATCCTTTATATAAACTACAATATTGTCTTAAGAACTATAGTTCTAAAACTAAAACTAAATAAGATCGCAGAAAAATTGTAATAAAATTTTTTAAAAAAATTTTTTCTTAAAATTATCTATTTTCAGCTTATATGTAACTATAATTTATTTTCTTATAATATAAAAACTAATTTTGCAAAAAAGTAATCCTTATTTTCAAATATAATTGTACAAAGTTTTATTTAATTATTTTAGTATTTTAAAAAAGTAAATCAGAGCTAAAAAAGTGCAAAAATGCAGGCAAATTTGCCTGTGTTCTACTACAATCTAAGGGATACTATTCCCAGAATTTATCTTCATTTTTCTCAATACTAATTCCATAAAGGTAACAAATAGCAGATTTTCAAATTCCTATAGAATTTTATTCTTAGCTATTTCAGATAATATGTAAACACTTTATGCTTATCGATTTCGACGCCAATTCCTAAATTATAATAATAACCAACTTGATACATTTCGTTAGAATTATTTATGTCTGCTGATTTTTGATAATGTGTAAATGCTTTGTTTTCATTCTTTTCAATTCCAATTCCATATTCATAATAATAACTGAGTCAGAAAATTCCATTTGGATCGTCCGTATTTGCCAATTTATGACAATTAGGAAATTCAGTTTGTTAAAGCCATCGATTAATGTGATCAAATTTTCGTTGAACATCTTTGATTAAATAATAAAAAAAATAGATATATATTACAATTTGCTGTTACATTTTTTATTTATTTATAGCTGTTACGTATACAATATCTTAAATTATGCAGGTGCAGTTTTTTTTTTTATAACCCTAGTCCATTACACTAGAGGCGCTTGATGGCGCTCTTTTATTAAGGTCATATGATTTTCAATTACATTTCTATTTATGATATATTTTTGTGACTAGTTATACAACCTAATTCTGTACTCAGTTATCTAGAATCCCTCATTTGATTACCCAGTCTGCTGGCGGTGTCTTCGGTTTTCCAACTTCTTCCGGACTCGAGTCGTCCGTACTGACCAGGGCGCAGAGGAGGTATAAGAATGTCTCAGTACTTCCTTCCTTAAGCCTTCCGAAGTTTTAGCTTCTAACTTCAGCCAGAACCTCTAGTCGTAGTACCAACTAGGCAAGGACACTGCAGATTCTTGGTACTTTCTTCCTTCGGCCTTCTAAAGTTTTTTGGTCTTCTTCCATTTCGGGTTAGGGCAGCCCATCCTGAGTTCATCTGAGATCCTTTTTCTTTATCGGGTTAGTGCAACTTTGCCACTTTTTATCATGTTACTGTTCAACTGGAATCCTACTGGTTATGTCTGAATTTGGCAGCACAAACACACTAATATGGTTAAATTAACTAACCGTGGTCCTAGCATCCTAATTCAGCTCATCCTCTCGTGATCGCATATAGTTTTGTCATGTCCGCTAGTAGGGGTTAAACCTATGACCTTTCATTTGGCGACCTGGGAGCGTAACCACTTATGCTATCAGCCCGCAGGTTTGCAGGTGCAGTTTTCAGCTTACAAACATAGCAGGCAGATATTATCAACTAAAAAATTCTGCTACAAACCTTACTATTCTGCTGATATACAGTATGTGACTCGCCAACACATACTACTAATATTATCTATATCTCAGTTAATTTAATATCTACAAAGTGTGTATAGTTAACGAAAGTCAATTCTTGAAAATCATAGATGACTAATCGTTGCTGTATTCTTGTTTCAATTTTCACTTATTGATTATTAATTCATAGATCAATTACATATAATGATGATTCTGTTACGACATTAATTACACAAATGATCAAATTTCGCAATAATTACAATTTAAAAAAAAGATCACATGCAAACGCAGGTAAATTTATATGTATTCATGATCTAATTTATCTTGAGAAATCCAGAAAATATAGTGAATTTCCATGACATGTAATCTGCAACAGTTCATACTATCGCTGTAATTTGACATAATTCAAAGAATATAGATCTCAAAATAATTAAAAATGGACACAATTGTAATGGCTAGTTGATATGTTTCAATAAACTTCCTACACTATAGCGATAGTATTTTCACATAAGCACGACATATGAAATACGCTATTCAGGATAAATAAAATCATTACTAAAAAGGTTAGTGAACATCAAAATTGAACAGAACCTGTTTAAAATCATGAATCATACACTTAGTAAATTGTTAGTTCTAACTGATCAAATGCTTTAGCATAACAGCGGAGTAATTTTATAATGTTTTGAGGATTGATTGATTGAATTGAATTTACAGTAAATTAAAAAAAACATCGCAATAAATCATAGGCTGATCAAAATTTTTACACAAATTAATCACATTTTTGAATATATCAAAATTGGTAAGTTCAATTCTGTCATTATTATTAATACATCGATATGTTGAATCATATGTAAAAATAAAATTTCCTACACATTGATCATTTTTCTGAAGATGACCAATCAAAAATGTTCAAATAGAGAATTTGTGGTATAGATTATATCAAAATGATATAATATGCACGTGTCCTGAGTTATCCAATCAAATCAAGAATAAGAGACCAATCATTGTGTAGTTTTCTGTCGATCAGAGCGCAAATTATTTTAGATTGTTTTTAATAATAATAATAATTAATAATTAATTAATAATTAATAATAATTAATAACTAATAATAAGGACATGTATATTCAGTAACAAATAATTCACATAAATTTAAATTACTTCATAAATAACTTTATTAAAATTGTAAAATAAATAATTTATTTATGGTTAGCATACAAATGATCTAGATTCTTTGCTTAGTACAAGAAAAATCCAACTGGATGGTTTACAATTGTTCTTATAATTTCTGGGACAAATAATAAAAATTGACTGATGACTGCTCAAACAGATTTGATAATATTTTAATTAGATGTTATCAGTATTATAGCAAATTTCATAAATTCTGGGATACCCAAAAAAAATTTGAGTCGTTAAGTTATTGATTTTGGTATGATTAGTGCAAATAGTAAAAATGATTTTTTTTGCTATTTTTATAGTTATCAAATTAAATTTTATGCACAATATCAACTCTTTTAACACCTTTATTAAATTTTGCTTTATACAATATATATAACTTGCTTCATTTGTACAAGTATTTTTTTATTAAGTAACTCTTTCTTGTTGTCTAATTAAAAGTTGTAGAGCTAATTCTTGTTATTCTAATGGTAGTAAAATCATCAAATCGGTTTAATAAATCATAAGATATTAGTATTTTTCAATTGTTTACTTATAGAGTTTTTTCTTATGAATTGAAGCACATAGTGTTCTACTTACTATATAAGGTAATTGTCACATGCCTACTAATTTTACTATGAAATTTGTTTCCTTTAACTGTGGACTACTAATTAAAAAAGTATTTTAGTTTATAATAAAATATATATCAAACTTCATTTATGCATGACATGTATTTGTATATATGTACATATGTATGCATATATGCATTATACAAACATAACTTAATGTATATATACATAATTTTCTCTGATAAAATTAAGAATAAAAGACCAACCAGCATTCAGATTATTTCTATCAAAGGTGCGAACTATGTTATTATGGTATTATGGGATATGGCATTATAATATTACTGCACAATAGCATATAATTATAACAATTAGGTTTTGTAATATAATTAACTATATTATATAGGGTGTGGTCAATTAAAACAGACCATTTTACAATTTTTTGAAACATGAGTTTTTATTAGATTCATATAAATTTTAACATAATTGACACTTTCAATTATAAATATAAATCAATATACATAAGGGGCGTGCCATTTATCACATAATATTTTTTACTTAGTAGCTATCTCTATCCATGTATGGTGTGATCACTTTATCTAATCCTGATTGATTAATATAATATATAGACGTGATCACTACTATTGACCATGTATCCATGGTAAAAATCACGTGATAAATGGCATGCCCCTAATAAAAAAATCAAGATAATATAAAAAAATTACATAAGTCTGCATAAAGTTAGGGAGCTTCCAGAAATTACATAATTTTTGGGTGGGTGGGTGGGGTCGCCAAAATATCAGGTTATAATTCTGGTCAAAATTTTATAATTCTGGCCAAAAGTATAAAATTATAAAATTATTAATAAATTTTGATCTACTGAGCCAATTTGGATGATTTAACCACCAAAATGCTCGTCTCAATGATACAATTTTAACAAGCCCAAAATTGTTAAAATCTAATCACAGGATCCCAAGATCTTTCAACTTTTGTGTAATTTTTATTTTTTTTTTTTAATTCGGCAGTTATGCCATAACTTTATTTATCATAATTTGTATATTACATTTTATGACTACTTCTAACTGAAGCTAAAATCTAAAGTATGACCCACCCGGTTGTCCCAATGGACACCTATGTGTGACCTGCTATAGCAAGGTTTTACCTCCTCACTTTTCTCCACCTTCGTTAAGGTTTCTAAAAAGTGGTTCACCGGCAAGGACTTGCAGCCTATCATGACTCCCTTAATTTCGGCACCACGGGGAATTTATTCCCTCTACCATCCACGTGTACACTTCCCTGGTAGCTATTTCAAAACTTCTTGACCATTCTTCTTGCTTCTTTGGATGGCTAGACCTTCTTCTTTCTTTTTCACCGCCCTCCTGACTATTTCTGTCATCCTGTTCCTTGCTTTTTCTCTTTTTCTTCTCATACTTCTCCCTTTTTCGCACGCCTACTTCTTTTTCCCACTCTAGCACGGATTTGCAGCGCGAATTCCAAACTTCATCCTGGAAGAACTGAAGCCAATCTTGCATAAACTGGACCAACAGCTTAGTGATTCTGTTGTTGGAGATTCCTTGATCGTACAGACGTTTCCTTGTCTCCTTGTGAATTATTCCTCTTGCCAATTTATTCCGTCTAACTTTCTCGGTATCTCCACTCTCACAAGTCCCTCGGAGTATCTTTCCAAGCAGTTCTCTTGAGACTGCTCTTTTTCCAGTGTCATCCAAGCTCTCCCAAGCCTTTTTAACCATTTCTTCTTCTGCTTGTGCCCACCTCTGTGTGTCACTGTCACATGCAGTTAGATGTTCAAATGTTTCTTTCGTTGTATTGCACTTTTTGCATAAATCATCTTCATACAGATCAGGTCTAAAGCATCGCCTCTTCTCGAGCGTAGGCAGCAATCTATTGAAACTTTTAAGTCTAAAGCTCCAAACTTGGTTGTCTCTAATACTTCTGCCTTGCGCTTTTCTCAATTGTGTCAGGACCTTTTTGAAGACTAACCAGTCTGTTTCTGAGTTCCGTTCTACATGAACTTCGTCGTTTCTCCCCCGTAGAAAAGTCCACTCTGCTTTATGTGTTACGCCTAGCAATTTCTTGATCATCTCTCTGAGGGGAGTTTCAACTGTCTTCGTGTGCCATGTGGGTTTTAGGAAGAACCCTCTAGTGCTAACAGCATGTATATCTACTAATTTTCCTTCTTTGCGCCCTCGTTTTGCTAGCGTGTCTGCTTGCTGATTTAGTTTGTTCTGTGAGTGGGCTTGGATCTTATTAAACTCCACTTTCAACCTCTTTGTTACCACCATCTCTCTAATCGCACTGAGTATGCCAGGGTTGTTCAGTTTTAACCACTCCCTTGTCCTTTGTATCCTTAGTGCCGTTTTAATTAGATTTATCGCCATCTGACTATCTGTATTGAACATTACTTCACTATCATTCGGAACTATTAGAAGTGCTTCCACGATCCCCATTAACTCCGCTCGAGTAGAAGACGCCCAACCTTGCATTCCCCCATAGGTGCCCCGGACAACCTTACCATTTTTGTCTACCTGTACTACACTATAGCCTAACTCTAACCGACCCAAAGTTGGGTGCATTCTAACGGATCCGTCTGTATAGAAGCTAAAAGTTCTATCCCTCCAATTACAATCTAAAATCTGCACCAATTCCTCCACCTTATTTCTTCCCTTCACCGTATTCTCAATGCATATTTCTTCCCACCTCTTTGCAGTGATTTCCTTTTTAATCTTTCTAACCTCTTTTACTTCTTTTTGGTCTACTTTCCGCGCACGTCTTTCAAGTGGCCTTTTATAATGACCCAAGTTAAGCCCTATTTTCGCGTTTTCTTTACCCTCTATCCACTGTGAGATGTCTACTAGCTTGTTCAATTTAACTCTCTCCTTCTCCTTTACCTTTTCTGGGGGTGTTTCTTTCGAGTTTCTGTATGCTACCCTCGCGTTTTCTTTCTGGGATTTTTCGATCACCAACATAGAGCCCACTTCCGCTATGTCTCTGGTTTTTTTAACGATTCTGCCTACTTTTGGGGAGTTTTCCTTATCACCATCAAATAACACCCACTCCTTTCTCGACCTTTTTCGTGAGACTTTCTTAATTTCTGGCTCTAGCAAAAATTGGTTAAATTCCTGTTCGCTATCTATGATTGGTTCGAGTAAGGTTCTTGTGTTGTTTTCTATCATGATTTTTTCGATTTCGGCAAACCAAGAAGCTTTCCTCCCTTTCGAACTTTCCTTTCTTAGCTTTTTGATTTGCTGCCACGTTAACAGGGAATTTCCTTCTGGATCGACTAATTGCTCTATGTACCATAGCCGTAATTTCTTTAGACTTGTTAGGCTCCCCTTCCAGTTTGCTTCTTGCAAAACCTTTATAATTTTTGTGCCACTACCTTCTGCTTCACCAATTTGCCATTCCTTAATGTGCGTCTCAGATATCACTTCAAACCCCAGACTTTTTGCTAACTGCATTACTTTCGCGTTTAAATTGAATTTCATATTTGCTTCGTTGAACTCGCTTTCCTCAAAGCACCATATCGGAGAAGGGTTGCAGTGTTCTAGTTGCGCCTCCTTTAGTCTCAGCATTGTCGTTTTCCCCAATAAACCACTATCATTGATTCTTACGCTCCATTCTGTTATAGCATGTTCAGTATGTCTATCCCAAAAAGTTTTCATCCCTATGAAGTCAGGATTTGCAACTAGACAATTAGGAGCTGTAGATACCAGTTGAGCTTTCCATTTGGCTAGTCTCATCATTGGTTGATGTATAGCCTCACATACACTTCTTCGCAAAAGATTGGTCATTGCTTTGTATTCAATTCTCGGCAGTAACACCATATTATTAAGATACTTAATCTGTCCTATTGACAGCTTTTTATACCTTAGTATTGCTGTAAAGCTGGCTACATCTTTTTGAATCCTCTTCTTGCAATCCCTAGCTTGGTTCTTTTCTGTGACCCAAACGCCCAAGAACCGAATTGCCTTTCTTTTTGCATCCATTTTGACCAATTCTCCGTCGGATCCAAGTTTTATCGAAGCCTCCTCCTCTTTATTCTTCTTGTGCAGTACCAGGAGTTCTGACTTTGTGGGGTTTGTTTTTATATCGTTTATCTCATAGTATTCGTTGGCTACTTTGGTAATTGTTTCTAGATCCTTTTTCGACCCCCCGATGAAGGTTGTGTCATCTGCATATGCCAAACAGTTTATTTTCGCCTTTTCCTGCCTGACTAAGCCTTTATTTATATCTATTGGCCAATTCACCTCCATTTTATATCCTTCCTCTAGACTTTGGATCTTGCACAAGAGAGGGTCGTATATCACCTTCCATACTAGGGGAGAAATGACCTCCCCCTGATCGATACCATCTTCCGCCTCGAAACCTTCTGTGACCCCAAATTTTGTAATAACCCGCACTTCTCTTCTTGCATACAACTCTGTAATGAAGTGGCTCGTTTTTTCTGGGACCTTAATTCTGCGCAATGCTCGTTGTATACTTTCAGAGGGCACTGAGTCGAAGGCTTTTTTGATATCTTGAAAAAGCACCCACACCTCCTTTTTCTTTTCTCTCGCCTCTTCTACCAGGTTGTTAAAGATATGAATAGGGATGCTTGTTGCCTCTCCAGGAAGGCCTGCATAATTTTGGCCTTTTAAGATTCGGTGCTGAGTAAGCACTAGGCTAAGCCTTCTTTGCACAATTCTTACTAATGTTTTCCTAAAGGTTTCTAAAAGCATGATGGGTCTTGTACTAGCCAAGGCGTAGTCCCATTCGACTAGCTTTGGTATAGGGAAGATTTGTCCTACCTTCCATTTTCGAGGCATAATTCCACAGTCTAATACTAGGTTGCTCAACCTTAAGAAAGCTGCTGTGGCTACGGGGCCCGCCCTTTTAATGAATGTATAGCTTATGCCTGATAAACCTGGCGCAGTGTTCGCTTTCGCATCCTTTATACACTCTATCCATTCGGGTTCTAGAATAGGCTTCTCTACTTCCTCGTACCAAGTTGGGTCAATCCAGTGTTTTGGCTCGTATTCCTCAATCCAATCCTTTGACATTCTCTCAAAATTATGTTTTCTCTTTTTAAAGTGCCCCTGATAAAACTCCTTTACCTCCTTTTTAATCTTATACGGTTCAGATATCAATTCCCCGACGCTATGGTTCGACCCTTCTCGCTTTAGCACTTTGTCTATGAGGATCTTCCGCCAGGGACGCTCCAAGATGCTATTCAGCATCAGCTTATCATTTTTCCCAATTAATCCATATCGCTTTTCTATATTTTCTACGATGCATTTCTCTTTACGTTTTTGCTCCTCCAAATTGGCCCTCTTTTCTAGGATTTTTATCCAGTTTTTCACCTCATCAAACCACTCTTTTTCCCAGACCATTGACGTTAGAGGTACCTGACTATTGTTCCTTTCATTGATACTCTGAATTTGACAGTCAAACAATAATCTATCTACTTGATCTGCTATTTCTCCTATACTTTTTATAGCTTTACGTGCGATTCTTCTTAAATTCCTCGAGTCTTTGAATATTGGGCTTCTGTCTACATTTTTATTAACCTCTTCCCTTATGTTTTTAACCCATTTAGAAGGAATATGTCGATTCGCCGCCTTTAGTATGGCATTTTCAATCTGGTCCCATCTTTCGTTAACTTCTCTTTCCTTTTCTTCTTTTCCAATTACCTTCTCCTGACCTCCCTCCGTATGCCTCAGAAGTCTCTCTAACATGCTCTTATATCCCTCCCAATTTTCGTTTGTGGCCTTATTATACAGAAATATGCGTCGTTTAAATATGGTTTCCTCCTTCCTTCTCTTAGTTTTAAACCTTAGTATTTCTCCTAAATTGAGAAATAGCCAAACTAGATTATGGTCACTACCAGTGACTAAGCTCATGTCTTCGATATCGCATTTTTCGGTCGCTGCACGTAATTCTCTTGATACCCAGATGTGATCTATTCTGGTTTGGCTTCTTCCATTTGACCAAGTATACTTTCTCTCTTTGGGGTTACAATGACGAAAGCTTTCTATGAAGCCTAGTCTTTCTATCCATTTTGTTAGCGGCAGCTCCTTACATTTTTGCCTGTCCTTCTTATTTGCTGTATCTAGCTCTATATCTAAAATTTTATTAAAGTCTCCACCCAAGATATGGTGTATATTGGCTTTAGCACCTGCTATGTCTCTCATTAGCTGCCTTTGGATTTCCTTTATTTTTCCCTTATCGTTTGGAGGGAGGTATATAATCCATATCTTAAAAGCGTTCTTTTTAAAGGAAAGAGTCATACCTATCATATATGGGTTCGGTTTCTCTACCTTTGTAATATGTCTGCTCCATTCCCCGTCAATTAAGATTCCTACTCCTGAACCTTTTCTTTTGGTCGATTCTGCACTAGACCAATACCCCTGATATATAGAATTTTCGATATTTATAAACTTTGCTTCTTTCTCGCTAACGTTTGTTTCCACCAGGCCAATGATGTTCAATTTATGTTCTTTACCATAGTCACACACCTCCTGTAACTTCTGCATATTGTTTTTCATGCCATTTATGTTATGGACTCCAAATTTAACTGCTGCATATTTGTTAACGTCCTCCCGCAAGACTATGGCTTTGTCTCTCTGGCTTTTACTCACTTCAGTACTACAAGAGGCCAGACCATTACTCATAGTACTGATACTCATTGGTTCAACTGGGGCGCCCGTTAGGAGCGAGTAGGGCACTCCTGTGCCCTACTTGCTGCTTGTCTATTTTCAATTAGTTCCAATCTATTGAGTATTTCATATAGTATTGTGTTGACCTGTAGTTGTTCTTGTGTGGAGTATGTAAGTTTATGGTTTTCATTGTTTCCTGTTTCTATCTTCCTTTTTTCCACGTATTCTCCATGGTTTTTAATCGATTTCTCTTTGTTCCCCTGAAAGTTCTCTTTCGGTTTACCAAATCTACGTTCTCTGTTGATAGTTATAGCATTGGGACCTGTTAAGATTTTTCCTTTCCCAGCATCTTGTTCAATTCTAGGCTCGAGGTTACTTCTAGAAACCCAATCTAATTTAGTGTGATAGTAATACACCGTTTTTCCTAAAGCTGAGCTACAGTCTTGCTCGTTCGCAAAATAGATGGATGCAGTTCCCCTTTGGTTTCCATTTCTATTAGTCGAGATGTAAACAGCTTTTGTGTTAATACATCTGAGCTGTCTGAGTAGTGTGGTTTCAATTGCCGCTTTAGGGACATTCTTCAAAATAAGTTTGTGTTTACTCCTTTCCACAAGTGACTCTGTATCATAGTGTCCTTGAGTAATCCGGACCATTTTTCCCAGTTCAAAATGTACAGCCCATGCGTTTTCTAAGTCAGCTCTTCTTTTTTCATTTTTAAACTCGATTTCTACATACGCTGCCTTTGACTTTCCATTTGCCATAAATCCTTTAACTGTTACCCTACCATAGTAACTGAGATTTTTCCTAATTTGCCGCGCGGGAGTCCCATTTGGTATATCCCAAAGGGTAAGGTGTTTCCTGACTCTTTCTCTGGTTCTGTTGAGAGAAGAATTTAGCTGGGATAAGTTCTTTTCCATGCTTGTTATATTTTCAGTTCTCTGATCTAACTTCTCCTCTGATTTTGTTTCGTCTTGGTCTGAATTTATATCAAGATCCATTGAAGATTTAGTTTCTTCCTTCTTCCTTCTTTTGTGTGATTCTGAAAGGGTAATTATATCTTGATTCTTGTTTATATAGTCCATGTTCGCTTCTTGAGGCGGGTCCACTTCATTATCTTTGTCTTGATTAATATTTGAATCTAAGTCCATCGAGACTTTGGAGATGTTTTCTTTGTATACTTCTATGTCAATCGACATTTGTTCAGTTTGAACTTTTCTTTGTTCTTCCATTTCCTCAATTCCATAATCAATAAAACCACTTTCAGCTTCAAATAAGAGGCCTTTTCTTTTCTGATCGTAAGTTTGTCTTTTGTCTTCTTTAATTAGCTTAAGTTGGTGCTCTGTAATTTTTGGATAGTTTTCAATCAGCTGCCTTATAATATAGACTTCCTCTGCAGTGATTGTTTGAACTGCAACTGAGATTTCCTTGTCAATTATTTGTACATTTTTACATTCCCTTCTAAGTAAGTCTATACAACTCCTAGCGCCTAATCTGATGGCTTGGCAACCTTTTTTGAGAAAATTGACTTTCCAATCCGGTACTAGATAAGGGTTAATCATTGATTATCTACACCAATATTTAATGTTCTAAAAATAGCTTCCTAATTTGACACGTGTCTGACTTTTTTAGTTCGTTTGTTGTTTATAGTTGTTTGTTTACTTTTTGTTTACTTCCGAACGCGTTTGTTTGTAGCTGATCTGCACTACAGGATATTACCAATGCCCCACAAATTTTAAATTTTTCAATTTTTTTTTTGAAAGTATTTTTCTTTGCCTACACCTGTAATTTCTTGCGTGAGAGTATTTTCGTTCTAATAGACTCTAGCTGAATTTTGTTCTTTGTCTTTTTTGTTAAGCTTGCTTGACTTGGTTGCTAATAGTGTTGACTTGAATATTAACAATTCTCTTCTTGTTCGGGTGTGGCCGTGAGGATCGTCAACTTTTGTGTAATTTTAATAGTGATTTTTTAGAATCACTAAGTAAATTTCTTTAACATTGAATAACTTTTGATCCACTTGTCCGTTTTGGATGATTTAACTATCAAAATGTTCGTCTCAGTGAGACGAACATTTTGGTAGTTAAGAGAGAGAGAGAGAGAGACATCCAAAACGGACCAGTGGATCAAAAGTTATTCAATGTTAAAGAAATTTACTTTGTCATTCTAAAAAATCACTATTAAAATTACACAAAAGTTGAAGAATCTTGGGATTCTGTAATTAGATTTTAACGATTTTGGGCTTGTTAGAATCGTCTCGTTGAGACGAGCATTTTGGTAGTTAAATCATACAAAATAGACTAGTGAATCAAAAGTTATTATCAATTCAAAAAATTGAACATATAAATAATTTTTAAAAAAATGTAAAACTTGATTGGCTAATAGAGTATCAGGTGTGGGTGGGCGGGGTAAAATTTTGAATTTATTAGTAACAAAAAATTATGTAATTTCTGGAAGCTCTCTTAGCAATCATGAAAATACTCTATAGTTACATGCTATCTTTAACCAATTATAATTATAAAATTGATTGATCCTGGATTAGTCTAAAAATTAAAACAAATGATTAAACTCAATTATCTCAAAATAAGATATATGTAAAAATGGGCTGTTTTAATTGACCACACCCCATATAGAAGAATACTATAATGCTGTAATTTAATTTAGTAATTTTTATTGCCAATATTATATGAACTTGATTTGAGTATAATAAAGATCAAGAATGTTACTTTTATGATATTTTGTATAAAAAGATTATATCATAATAATATAACAAACACATGTTTCATTTTACCCAACCAAATTAAAAATAAAAGATGAAGAATATCACTTTTATAATATTTGGTATAAAAAGATTACATCATAATGATATAACATACACATGTTTCATTTTACCCAATCAAATCAAAGAATAAAAGACCAAGAATATCACTTTTATAATATCTGGTATAAAAAGATTACATCATAATAACATAACATACACATGTTTCATTTTATCTAATCAAATCAAGAATAAAAGACCAATTAGCATATAGATTTATATTGATCTGAGGTGTAAATTATTTTAGAATATGTTATAGTTATAATTATAATTATTATTATTCATAATTAAATCAGAGAATCTTATTTTATTTTTCTGATTTATAATTCAACATAGTAAAAATACTATTTAAAAAACTCTACTTATTTTCAAAATACATTATTTATTTGTTAATTATGAAAACCTCTATGATTATTTTTTACAAAAAATTTTTTTTATTTGCATACTTGATTATAATTATTATTCTCATGTTATACCATAAAATGTATCATATGTGACATTAGAGTATCCAGTGTATCATATAGATCAAATATATTAGCTGCATATAAAATTGAATACTATATATAAATTTGTTACGAAATAAACATGATAAACTATAGTAAAATATAAAATATCAGATAACAAATTAATATTTTTTAAAAAAAATCTACATTCTTAACTAATATTTAAATACTACTAGATATGATCCATTGCTTTGCTAATGGTGTTAAAATAAAATATTTATATATAATTTGATAATTATATAAGTATATGATGTATTCATGAACAGGTAAGTTGCTGACTTCATATAATTACTAAGGTGATTTAGGCAAATTTTGCATGCTAAGATCATCCAATAATTGCACATATTTCCTCCTATTAAAAGCATGTATTTAAATGATATAATTATGTTATAGATGCATTATTTGAATTTAGCAAATATTAGAATTTTAAAACAATAGAATTTCCATATGCAATGGTATTTGGAGTGATGTAATGAGATAAAGTTTGAAAGCTATTTTGATAAATTAAAGAGAAAAAATAGGCAGAATTAGTATAGCCTAAAATCTCCACACCAGTGATGTGCCCAGTATTAATATTACAAAGATTAACATAATAGTATGAACTAAAACAACCATGCCGTGTTAAGCTACAAGATCACCAACAAATAACAAAAACAATCTATATTGAGTAATCTAATCACATTAACTATAGTTTTCATAATAGATAATATTAGATATATATACAAAGCAATAAGTAAAATGAAATATCTATCATTGGAATTAACATATCCGCATACTATATACAGTGCCCGGAAGTGGATCACCGGAAATTTTATATGTAATACATAGGGGTCGAATTTATATGCGATCTTTATTTATTGTATATTATTAATATAATTACATTAATTATATAAAATAAAAATTATCATTTTAGAATTATATTCTAAAAAAAAAACTGCAAGTTTTAATATTTCGAATGCCATCTCTTGGCTTTATAAACTGCCATCGTTCGACCTTGCATACTATAGATTAGTGAACAAAGATATTCAATTGAAATCTTATTCCATTCTTCTGTTATATATTTAACTAATTCTTCTCGCTTTTCAGGCATTGGTCTTTTGTTACGCACCGCCGAATCAAGATGTTCCCAAAGATTTTCAATAGGATTTAGGTCAGGACTATAGGGCGCCCAATCTAACACGTTAAAGTCATGCGATTTCATCCACCATTCTGAATATTCGGACGTATGGACAGAAGCCAAATCTTGCTGGAATATTAATTCTATCTCATTTGGATATTTTTCTAACAAAGAATTTGCCCAAGGAATAAAATGGTTCACGAGTACATTAATATAACTATCCGAATTCATATTACCTTTTACTTCAACCAACGGTCCAAAGCCCAAACAAGAAAAAAATCCCCAAAACATTACGGAGCCACCACCAAACTTCACAGTTGGATTTACACATTCTTTGTGATATTTTTCATTAACTCGACACCAAGTTCTTGCACGACCGTCCGATTTGTGAAGACAAAATCTTGACTCGTCAGAAAAAACGACCATTTGCCATTCGTTGGCCCATTTTAAATGCTCACGACACCACTTTTTTTGTACCCGTGCTTTTCTTTCATTCAAAAAAGGTTTTTTACAGGCTACACAGTTTTTTCAACCTAAGTCATAGAGATACTTTCGGGTGGTTCTGTCAGTAAGTGTTGTTCCGAGTTGAAGATTTAGCTCATTAGTGATGACGGCCAGCGGTGCTCCACGATTCGTATTTGCAATACGGACTAAAGCGCGTTTATCACGCTCAGAAAGAACTTCATGGGGGCCAGGGCGTTTGTTTGGGTGTTCGGAACCTGTTTCTTCATACCGTTTAACAGTGTCATACACCGTTGACTTCGGGAAACTGAGAGCTTGGGCAATATGAAGTGGCTTAAAACCACACAGGTAAGCGCCGATAATACGGCTTCATTGATCTTGACTGAGCTCTTTGCGGGGGTTTTTTTTTCTCATAAAAAAAAAAATAGTTGTACTTTTCAAAAAAAAACAAATTACGTGCAATGAATATGTATATAAAAAAAAATTGACAAAAAAAGATTATCGTATTATATCTTACCTATAAAATTTCCGGTGATCCACTTCTGGGCACTGTACATACAATCAACAAATTAAAAAACTTCTTATAAGGCCCGTGTAAGTGGTGTGATCACAGCATATATAAAAAGACATATGAAGCTCATTATGAAGTTCTTAATCAAATCTTTGAATTTGGGCAAGTATGATGTAAAATCAATTTCTGTAAATAGAAACAATTAAACCTAACATTAATGAAACAAGAAGAAGTAAAAGGAGAGACCAAACAATTACGCAATTCTATTACAATAAACTAGTATTTCAATCCTATTTTGAATATATACCAATAGAAATTTTGGCACGTGGTTTAAGGTTGCTTGAACATGTTTTAAACATATATAATCCTATTTTATGTTGTGGTTTGACATTTAAATAAATATATTTATAAATAGTTTTGCCAGGTTAATACTTGTTTTAATTATTTAGCCATATACATACGTACGTATGTACATATATGTACCAAAAATAGGATATGCTTCTAAAATAATATCGATACTGTAAATAAAGTCATTTTATCCTAATTAAATCGGTATGACTATCAATCTAAGATTACAAATTGTTTCTTAAAACAAATCGTGTTCATAGTAAATGAATTCACTAAATGAATTCTTTAAACTTGACAATATTAATTGAATTCGATTCAATATCAATGATCAAACTCAATAAAATCGAATTTGATAGTTCTATGATCGAACAAAGTTTAGCCATATGCATGCATATGTACATTGTAGAGGGCTTCTGCCCCTGCAGTTTTTTTGTTTTTATATATTTAATTATAATTAGTAGTATTCGAATATGTATATATTAGTTATTTGTTTCCAAAAAGAGGTTTGAACTACAGCCTTACATAGACAATTACTTTATTAGTATAGCCATCGGTCATATCTGACAGATTGGTCAGTTTGGTCAGATTGGTCAGATTAGTCCGATCAGTCAGATCTGTTAGATCTGACAGATATGACAGATCGGTCATTTGGATAGTTCGAGCAATAGTAAAACCTGTAAGAGAGTAGTATTAGCGCAGTAATATAAAAGTATAAATACGATGTCTCTTGTCTTTAGAGCAAGTCAGCTTTTTGGAGATCAGTTGAGTTCTGAAGTTTGAGTTCACTGTTGTAGAGCGATAACCTTCAAAATTAGAGTAGAAGTGTTAGCTCTAGTGATTATCCCGATATAAATAAACTATTATTATTATAAACCGATATCTTCCTGATAAGTGACTTCGTATTGGAGTATAAATCCCGTGACCCCATATTAGTGCCTTGTAACATAATCAAGAGCCCCTATCGACCAAGTATTTCCATGCCGTACCAAGACTCTCCAAACCTTGAGACCCAGACCAAATCTTCCACGCCTCTTTTTGCCTGCCAGTTCAAGGCTTAGGAGTCTTGAAAGCTTGTAGAGTTGATATTAGTTAGTGTTAGTAGTGTATTGTGGTGACATTTACACAGAGGGTCCATTTTGCCCCTTACAACGTTTGTGCGTACATCCACTCTACCAAAATAGAATATATTTCTAAATGTTTCTAAAATGATATTGATATTGTAAATATCATGTCGTTAAAACAGTATCATCTATCACCTATTAGAAAAGTGGTATAGGTTGTGGTACGGGTTGGTATTGGGAATGCTCGAATGTCACAGATCTTGTGGAATGTACAAGAACATTTTATGAAATGGCACGGTAAAAATGGCACGGACATTGCGGCAAAGGGTGGCACGTAATATCACGGCATATGAAATGGCACGTTCAGATGACACGTATGTGTACGTTACACATGTATTGGCTTGTGATATGTGTTGGATCATTTTGTGGAGAGCGAAAGATCAGTAAAGGATTTTTTTTTAAAAAAAGAGTGATATCTCATGATTTCACTAATGAAGCTTCTCTGTATGTCTTAACAAAAAAAATTCCTTACAAAATTTTGCTTTGTATGCAGTTAGCTTGTTCATCTTATATTAATTACTTATGTAAATTTGTTTTAATAGTTAATCCACATCATTATCGCGGTGGCATGTAAATTTACGTTCATTACCCATGCCAAATCCCGTGCCGATTCAACTAGTAAACTGCTACAAAACCCGTGCCATTTATGGTCCAATTGGTATGGGCACACAGTCCTACACGGTCCACCGAATCTGAACCAACTCGGGCCATACCTGAACAAATCCGGACCTTGACCGTGCCAAAATGACCCGTGCCTATCCGGTTCCATCCCGTGCCTATACAGTACATTTTTCTTATAGGGTCATAATTAAATCTAAAAAAATTTGTTTCTAGCAGATACGTTAGATAATTGAATTCTATAATTCGATAAATTGATCTAATTTAATAATAAAAAAGTTACAATGCAGTAATAATAAAAGAAAAAAATTGAAATTTTAAACTATAAATACTCATATTAATGATAAAAGTTCAATAATCGCTTCGATTTTAAAATTTTTTGATTTAAATAATAATAATAATTCTGAAAATTTCACGTCACACTGGATAACTTATAGACAAATAATATTCCAACAAGTAACATTAACATTTTTATCAAAATGGTATGTTCGCTATTACATTTAATAAATCTACCTATTTTTTTATATAAAATATGAACTTTAATAACCCTATATAAAATAAAAACATACTTGCCTAAATAATATATTAAGATAACTCTGACAAATAAAATTTCACTTAAACTTATTTGTCCCTTCAAGATTTTTAACCCTTACTAACATTCTACTATATCTTCTGTATTATATTTATAAACTATATATAAGCAGTATTTAAAATTCAAATCTAATGTTATGTTCTCAAAAGAACATAATTTAAATTTTTTTTGTTCTCAAAAACTTTTTAATGTTCATTATATATTAAATAAATTGAATATTAATTTTTAAAAAATGTTCATATTCTATACTTACAATTCACATACTAAGTTCATACTTATCTAAAAATAATTTTTTAAAGTTTGTATATAATTCTTTATATTTTTTCAGCATAACACAATATATTATACAATTCAATTTCTAATAATTTTGTAAATTTCAAATGCTTTTCATATTTGCTTATAATAAAACAAGACTTTCTATAATATTTTACTGATGCAACTATTGGTTAATGTGATAAATTAGAATCAAATTACTTTGTTATTTAACTATTTAAATTTCATACTAACAAATACTTTGTATTTTTTTGCTTGCTTAGTATTAGCATATCATTTGATACACATCATCTATATAAGTTTATACAATAATAATACTCTTGCACAATTAATGAATGTTTTATTTTAAAAATCTTTAAAGATGATTTTCTTAATATTTATTTGCTATCTATATTGTACAACTTTAAATATATGTGCTATATATAGTATGTATATACATATGTACATATGTATATACATATATATATTTATGCAGAATTTGTCATAATCAAATTACATATCAAATTGATGAACATTTTATATAATTTATTGTCTTATTAATAAATATAGAACATAAAAATTTTATAAATGCTCTCTTTGAACTATCAAATAAGAGAACCTTGTCTAAATATCAATGTTCTTAAAAAAATTCAAATGTTCCTTGAGAACCATGAGAACATTGAATTTTGAACATTGCATATGAGTATACACCACAATAAGTTATAATCTACTTCAAGCAAAATAAATTCCAACATTATAATTATAAAAATACTCACCATTAAACACTAGGGTGTTCAATCGACTAATTAATCAAAACATAGTCAGGGTAATGTAGATCACTAATTTCGGATTTTCTCATGGGATTCGAGAATTATTTTTGATTATACTTCCTCTATGTATGAAAATATGGAATATAGAAGATCAGCTCACATTTTCTTAGTAATGTACTAGTCGTTCATGAGCTACTTTTATTTCATTCGAAAGTTCTCACCATTTTCTTTCTTATAAGAGATTTCTTAATAATGTTTTTTGAATTTTTTTTGACAATTGCAAGAAATTTTTTTACAATCTAATTATAAAATTAATAAAACGGGCTCTATTACAAGAAAGAGAATGACGTGAACTTTCAGATAAAAAAAAATCGCTTAAGATTAATTAGGCCATTGTTGAGAAAAATTACTTTGAATTTTCGATTTTTATCAATTATTATATGATAAACGATGATCGTTTATTATATAAAATCAAAAATTCAAAGTACTTTTTCTCAACAATGACCTAATTAATCTTAAGCGAATTTTTTTTTTATCTGAAAGTTCTCATAACTCTCTTTCATGTAATAGAGCCCTTTTTATTAGTTTTATAAATATATTGTAAAAAAAATTCCTGTAAATTGTCAAAAAAATTACAAAAAATACTATTAAGCAATCTATTATAAGAACGAAAATGGTAAAAACTTTCAAATAAAATAAAGTAGCTCATGAGTGACTAGTACATTGCTAAGAAAATGCGGGCTAATCCTCTATTTTCCATATTTTCATACGTAGAGGAAGTATCAAAAATAATCTTCGAATCCCATAAGAAAATCCGAAATTAGTGATCTACATTATGTACCCTAACTATGTTTTGATTAATTAGTCGATTGAACACCCTAACACTAAGCTCATTCAAGATAAAATTTACACAATTAAATAATACTATCAAAAAATAAGTATCTATATACCTAAATTTATGCTATCAATTTCTGCAATAACTAGAAACTTTAATCAATAATAACATCTAATTCTTAGAAATTATATTGAGATATTGTTAAACACTGCTCATTTATCTCTATTCTACTTAAACAAGATGGGTGGCGCGAAGTGCCACCTTTCGTGCTAGTAATAATAATAATAAGGTAAAAAAAATTAAAAAATTAAAAAAAATATATAAATAAATAAAAAGCGAATAAAAATGACTTAATATATGCTCAGCTAAATAGTAAATGCTAGTTGAATTTTCAGAATACATTCGGATATTCATATATATATATTTAATAATTTTTCATTCACCGCGTAGAAACATCCGCATTTGTTTTCGGCAATGGCAGGAATCTGGTCGGGTGTTTTGTCTAACCCAAATCTTATAAGAAGATAATTACCACTTTTTTTTTTAAAAAAAAACATAAACTTACCTTTTTCCAGGTTTTTAATGACCGCCATGCTCAGCATAATGGGTAGCACAGACTAATTCGAAATATGAAACTTGCGTCCCCAAGTTTTCCTAGCTTGTTTAGTTCTTTTGTTACGCTATACAAAGAACCTTAACTGTAGCTTGAATTTCGAGTTACACTGAAGATCTGAATTTTTTAGTATATTTAGACATTTATTATAGTGAAATTCACGAGTTACGAAGTCACATCCTTGCGAATCAATAAAGTGTTGAAGAAGATAATATTTAATACAAGGCTATAAAGATCGATTCGAATATAATGAATAAAAAAACAAGAACCATACAATTGACCTAAAATTGAGAGAAATATCACGTGTCAATTCAATATGATCTTACGATTATCTCAAAGTAACACGAATGTCAATTCAAAATCGACGTAAATTCAGAAATAACGTGTACATTCTCACCTGATTTCGTTTCATATGATATTATGGCTATCAAGTACAATAACAGCATGTTACACTATCACAGCCCATTAACATGTGAAATCAAACACCCAATCAAAAGCAAGTTTTTGCTGACACCATTCTAGATGGCGGTTAACCATACTCCGTTATGCAAGCATGACTACGGGTATTAACGATTGTTTAATCACGACAGTGTCGTGTGTCGATTCGTAACAAAATTTTTTACCGTAAATCATGAATCAACCAAATATTGATACAGCAGATCAGCATGGAATGAATGGAATACGGATATTTTACATCCCTTCTGGTTATCTTTATACCGAAATTATAGCTGATCAGTATTGTATAGATGAGCAGATCAGTATAATACAGGCTGATTTTTAAAACCTGTACCATACCTAAATTCGATCTTAATCTTTTGATACACAAAAATTAATTATATTTCGCCTAGCCACAGCATTTACCTGACACGTTTCTTGTTAATTTATTAAATTCGAAATTGGCATTTCATTTGTTAGATATTTGAAATAAACTATTCAATTTGGTATATTTCAAATAAAACAGCTTCATATTAGCACTTGTAGCCAAATTCGTAAATGTACTGAGTAAAGTGATGCACTTTGTACTCATATAGAATCCGGATTCAATAATTGGATTTATCCAGATTCGGATTACATCCGGTTACACAAAGTAGGATCAGAATTTAATCCGGATGGCCTTTAAATAACGTAATTTACATTAACCTTAGCAGAGTTCCATTTGCGATTATATGCCACGCATGTACTTTGATGTTATAAAGTTATAATGTGCTTACAGGATGTAACTTGATTTAAGTATAACAGATATCAAAACGTAACTTTTAGGGGGACGGCCCACGATACGGTTTTAATAAATAGTATAAGATTATTATTATTTTTATTATTATGTGTCGATTGTTTTATTTTTATGTCAAAAGTATCAACAACATAATTTAGTCCACAATAATAATGAGATTTTAACTCCTTCGAAAAATAATTTATTACAGTAATAATTATATTGTATAGTTAATGGATGCATAGCAACCAATAACGGGTTTATCTGGCAGGCGAAAGATCTGAAGGATTACAGGGTGATCGTTTTTACATACAATTAAAAAAGCATCAGGCTTTGAAATTAATGTGCTAACCTGGACCAGAATGGGCTCAGGTTGCAAGCGCATTAAATTCAAAGCCAGATTCGCTGTTATAGGATGCGAAACATCCAGTAACGGATTTTATTTTTCTTTTTTTTTTTATAACATAAATCACTTAGTTTAATCGAGTCTATTTGGCGTATAAATAGTACTTATACGGCCTACATTTATCATTAAAAAGAAAATAGAATAACTGAAAATATAAATAATATATTCTATTTCAGAAAATTTTAAGATGTACTTATACGTATAACGTTCCTGGTTTTAGCGCGCAGCTACCCTAATTAAGTTAATAGGGTGATTCAAAGTTAACTTATTTCAAAAACAAGTAGGAGTTTAAAAAGTCCTATTTCTGGTTTGAAATTTTGAAATCAGATAATGAAATAGGTGTTATTCGGAGATGAAATAGGCATCCTTAATATATAAATAAGCTTACAAATTAAAATAAATAAAGTTTATGAAATACTGTTTTCAAAATAATTACATCACTAATTTAATTTGAAATCAGAAACCCTTAGCATTAGGTTTGAATCACCCTAATAATTACTGTTTGTGGAAAGTCATTCAAATCATACTCAACTCCTTTGATTATCCGGACCGGACTTGTTCTGGTTGATGGTTCCACGATACACATCACCATGTTTAGCATCTTTTCGATCTGCTGACTTTATGTCAACTCGAATAATTGAATATGCGCTAAATTGATTCGGAATCACCTTTAAGTTAGTTTGAAATTCCTTACCGATTTGAGTGAATTCCAAACTTTGGTTTAACATAAGCGTATTTAGAATTAACATATATTGATTCCAAATTTACCAAGATTCTATTTCGGTGTACAATATATATATATGTTTTGGTGAGTAAATTCTGAAATAGATAAAAATAAGAATTCACTTTTAGTATGTAAACAAATGTCGAGTGCATAATATTAAAAAATCATCCACATGCCGAAGGCACGGATCAAATGTTAGTTTAAATAAAAGATACAGTACTTTTTATCTTAACATCACCACAATAATAGAAACAAGAAATATTTAGTAAATTATCCGTTAGACAAAATTGTTATCCGGATAATCCTATCTGGATCTAAGCTCTACATAAGTGTATAAGATATTTATAGTTTTCATTGCTGTGCTAAAAATTAATATAAATGTTATTTTAGATTTTGCAAAATGAACAAATTTTGAAGATTGCCAAATTACAATCATTGCAATCATCCGAATATCAGCTGTAATGAGAGATGATTATAGTAATATTAATACAGAAAGAAAGTTATGAAATAATATATTTATATCAGATCCTTGGTTAAGAAATGCAACTTCACAATCGCGCAATCAGATTAGCAATTAGGTGAAACAGCTTTCTACAAATTCCAAAGATGCATCGTTTGTAAATCGCAGATATCGCATGTGCTTGTAATTAGATTATATACCTTTGGAATAGTGTCGATCAGAAGATGAATATGATGAATTTAACCATTATTGGATTTTTCAAATGTTGAAAATGAAGACTTTTATGGATTTCGAAGATGTTTTTTTCTTATAAAAGGACATCAAATATTAATAGTCATTTTTCAATAAAAAGATATCTGAATTTAAAAAAAAAAAAAACAAACCAAAATTCCTATCTACTTCGCAAGTCATGAAGAATTTTATTTTTGCATCCATTTTATTGGCTCTTCTTCTTACAGTAAATGCAGCCCCATTTCAACTTAACAAACGAGCTATTACCTTTGGTCCTTGTGAAGGTCCTGCTGACTTAATTGATGTAAAAATCGGAATTGACCCTCCAGAATCTGGAAAGAAAGAATCATTTGATGTATCTGGAAAATTGACTAAAAACGATATCACCAATGGCAAAACTATTCTTTTCATTGTGTATGAAGATGAAGAAGGAAAGCCATTTGCTGAACCTTACATTCAAAATTTTACCGATTCAATCAAGGCAGGAAACCCATTTAATATATCTGCATCTGATGTTCCCACTCCTAAATTGCCTGATTCATATTTACTTGGAGTTGCTGTTGGAGATCCATTTGAAGATACTACTCCTTTTGGTTGTGCAGTGGCTACTGTTGGCAACAGTTCTGAAACAACTAAATTTTTTGATTTTTATAAACTAATTTAGTTTTCTCTTGATTTTCTTTTATATAAAATCTTATTTAATCAGGTTCACCTTTAATATTAAAAAACAACTTACATAATCTTTTAATACTTTTTATATTAATTTTTTTTAAAAGAAAAATTTAGTTCTTTATTAATAAATTAGATCATTTTTTAAAAAAATAATTTAATCAAATTAAATTTATTAAACTTAACATTTATTAAATTTATTAAAATCAAATAAAAAATAAATACAATTACACTTAATTTTTTATGTCTTTATGCAAATTAAAGCACAATAATTAGAATAATATAGAAGGTAATATAGAATTAAATTTGACTAGTATAAGTTAAACACGGCTATGTTGTAAATATAAATACAGACATTTAAAGACGTAAAGACGTATAATTGCATCCAGTTATGTCATCACATCAAAAGTGCCATAACGGTGTAGATCGTAACAACTGTCATTTGTCAACCTATTTTCAGTAGCTACGTCAATACATAACGACGTAGGTCATAATAACTGCCTTGTTGTAACCTTATTTCAGTAGTTATGTCAATATTGAAAGCTACGGCATTGTGGAGGTTAAAGTAGTAGGAATACGGCAATACAAAAAAGTTACGGCTTTATGAATGTTATAGATTCAGACATTTGAAGGTAAAATTACGTCTAATTACTATGTCATCAAAAGTGTTATAATCGTAGAACGTAATAGTTTGTATTTTTTTTAATGATTTTTATAATTAGTTACAAAAAATAAAAAAGTTACTCGAGATATTTTGAATTTTAGCAAATTATTAAAACCAATAATGAATAAATGAGATTTTTTCTTGATTAATTTTGCTAATTCCTAAATGATATTAAATTATGTAATTAAGCTTATGTAAATATTATAATAATTGGCTAAATGAAAAATACGAGTCACGAAATATATTACAAATTCGGCAGTTTTGATTACAATAATTTTACATAAATAAACTTTACTTATAAATTGAATTTTAGTGATTTTGCAAATGCAATACACTATTATGAATTTCAAAAGTTGCAGCAACAAGTCGAATGCTACGGCACACATCAAATGTTACGTCATAAAATAAAGTTAGGGCACACGTCAAATATTAATGCACAAGTCAAATGTTAAGCATAAGTTAAAATGTTACGGCAGAAGTCAAAATGTTACGGCATAAGTCAATGTTACAACACATGTCAAATGCTACGGCACGCGTTAAATGCTACTGCAAAAAATTGATTATGGTATTTTGAATTATGTCCAATTGACATTAAGATCATTTACTACATTAGATAAGTCTGTATCTATAGTGATAAAGAATAAACATAAACGTCGTATTTTAAATGTTATGTGAATTAAAAATAGCTTTTCTGAAATTTGAAGTTAACATAGTGGTGGCAGAAAAAATTTGTAATTAGGTGATTGTGACTCAATCAACAATCAATAAATTTGACATTAATAATAAAGTAATATATTTAATTACTTAAATTTTTTAAATTTTGTATTTTTTCTGCCACCACTATGTTGGTTAAAATTTGACATGAGAATATAATGGATGACCGGAATTGTATTGTCAGTTGAGATGGGCTTAATTGATTACATACATTTATTTATTATTATTAATGAATACTATTTAAATTTTTGGTAAATAAGTAAAAATAACTTAGAATTTAATGCTCTCGATATTTTGCGCTATAACTATGATTTATTTATATAAAAAAATTCATTAAATAGAAATTATCATTATTAATTATGTATTATGGCACCAGATTAGAAATGTATCTCAGATCAATTCTTTATCACTGACACAAATATGAAATTAATTAACATTTGGGTGTTAGTCAGTAGAAACGCACCATATGTTTTTTAATGAAATTTTTTTGAATCCTCAAACAAAAATAACTTGGCAAAAACTTAATCAAATTTAGTAAAAATTTTTTAAATAAATTCTGCAAGTTTTTAGAATTGGTTTAAAAAAATTTTTATTAAATTTAATGAAGTTGTTGTTGAGTTATCTTTTAAAGTTTTAAAAAAATTTACTTAGAAAAAATATGGTGCGTTTCTACTGACTCACCCCCATTTGCTATCGATTCTCATAAGTAATTGCTACTAATACAGTAATACTAATCTAATCGATAAGTAATCGTCCATCACTAATAGTCAGTATTGTTACTATTAAAGAGGGAGAGTGTATACATTTAACCGATTTAACTCTAATAGTTACTGGAAAATAAGTTTCTGATTTACTCGAAAAAGGTCTCTTCAGCACTACACTATCTTACTCCCTTTATTTTCCTTCAGTAAAATTGAAGGGAACTTCCCTTCCTGTATCTTTTTTTATTGAAGTCATATTCGTTCGTTATATACATTTATATTTAATATATGATACGTGCTATTAACAATGATACTACTAAGCCCCTAACACGTTGACGTGCTATCTAGAATTTTCATAATTCTTACCCTTAACACGCATACGTGCTAACACATTAACTTGATATGAAGATTTTACAAAAAGGGTGATTATATTTCAATCATCAAGTTTGGACATTTTTTCAATTTCTTTTTCTGAGGAACAAAGAAAAACTTGAATAATGAATTATACAAAAATAGAAATGAAAGTTATTCATACTAAATAAAGAAAAGAAGATCTTTATACAAATGTGGGATAAACTAATCTGGAAATTCAGATCTCTAATGTTACAATTTGAATTTGTGACAGTATGGTATGGTACGGACACCATAGATAACCAAATGGGCTGTAAAATATCCTTATTCCGTACAAACAATTTTGGTCATTCATACTGCTAGATCCGGAATTACATTAGTCTTGACCAGTGTTTCGGTCCCCAAAGTCTGAAACATTTCGGCTCTGGAGTTTCGGTATTGACCAAAATCCGAACCTTCCAAAATTGCCGAAACTTCCGAAATTGCCGAAACCTCCGAAATGGGCGAAACCTTCCAAAACTGTGTGAAACCGAAATTTCAGAAACCTCCAAAATGGGGCGAAACCTTTTGAAACTGGGCGAAGCCAAACCTTCGAAACTTCCAAAACTTAACTAAATAAATATAAAATTATCTTGTCGTCATACAATGTCATCTGGCCGGCGTTAATATAATATCTTGCCTGCATTACAGATTTAGGCCAATTCCTAATACCAGTACGATCACGTTTCATGTGTAACATGAGATGTGGTAGGGATGCTGATTTTTGCACAATCCTGAATAATGATTTTAATTAGCCATTTATGGAAGGAGTTAAGATTTTTACACCATACGTACAGTACTGTATGTACAGTACGTATCAGTCACCCAGTATTGCAAAGGTCAATATGGTACGACATACCAGATCTTTATATGTGCGCACCTGAACTTTTTCGTATTGATTATTTTCAAATTACTCGATACACAAATTTTGAACACTTCATATATACTTTATATGTAGGCAATATTCAAATTTCAATTACATTGCATATGAAAATACGGTAAGCAACTTTTAGTCTAATTTAAGCAAATTTGAACAGTTACATGAAAGTCAAATAAGTCTATGAAAGTGATGTTCAAATTGTATGTCTGCGGCGAAGTACTTGTGGGAAGTTTAATAATAATGATGTCAGAGAGACTTCTTTTATTCTTGCGATATGAATTGAAAAGTGGAGAATTAGGCTTGATGGGTGGTTTGAAAGGGGCCATTACCGATTCATTTTTGTCACAGAATTTTGGCTTAGAGATTCGTGATTTCAAAAAATTAGCTATTAAAATATGTAAAAAAAACTTACTTAAAAAACTTTCTTTTAAATTGTCTCAACAAGGCAAACGCATAATTAATGATGCAAACCTTTTTGATGATTTTAAACTGCTTTTGGTCTTCTTCAGCTAATTCCGGGTCTTTAGATACATTCGGGTTCGCTTCAGTTACTTTCGGGGCCTCCGTTACTTCTGGAATTATGGTTAAAACTTTCAAATATTAAAAAAAAACAATTCAATTAGAATAAGATCATCTATGCAAAGCAAATTTATAATATACATTCCTAATGCTTTTGATAACGATTGGGCCTTTCAAAATATGAATATAGAAAAAAAACCCCAATCAAAATCAAATTTAAATTCTGCAGTAATCGTACATACTATGTATACATAAAATCAGATCAATCTATATTAACTACTAACGTCAAATGTATATGATGTATATCAAAGTTATAAGGCACCATAAATACCGTATTACCTCTAAATAACGCGCAGGTGAAATTACAAATTTCGGCCTAAATTAAGCTTAATTCTGGCCAAACCTCTAAATAACGCCCTACCCTAATGCATTACGATTATCAAGATACGATTACGTATTATTTCGCGACAATACGGTATACATTATTGGGCAAAACTTGCCGTTATTCACCAATTTTTGCTCAATAATGTATGCATAGTTCATATTATATTAGCGTCTTAAATTTTTTGTCGTGACATTTTGCATAAATGATGATGTCATTTTATAACAAAAATATCAAGCCAAAAAATTTCTACATGATCATATAACATGAACCATAACACAGTTTAAGAGATATATATTGACTGATCTAAATAAATACATCGACATTCATTCAGTTTCTTAGTACTTATGATAACAGCAGAATTGGTTATTGTTGTAATAATGCTAAAGTAATAATAAATATAAAATACGACTCTTTTTAAAAACAGAAAGAAAACTTTTAATAGAGAAAGAGCAACATTGATAATTTATATAAATTTCCAAATGGAAATAATCAAATATACTATAGTGAACTATCTATAATAGATGAGGAGAGCTAGTTTCACATCATCAATCGAAATGGATAATAAATTTATTTTCGAATTAGTAGTTAGAAAGGTTATTAATGGGATCTCATAATTTGGAGCACCTCATTATGCGTATCTAGCGAGTTTACATTTATACCTGTATGTCTTAATTACAAGCAAATTTAGAAAGGATTATTTGGAATGTTTCATCGTTTATAGAGCTAATGCAAATATGCATTAAAACTACATGTGCAGTAGTGATTTAATATAGTGTTATTACTGTGAGAACATAATTGATCTATTATGAACTCTCCAAGATATTGGTATAAACTTATTCCATGATCGATTTAAAGGCTGATTTTCGCCCTTTTTGAATGACTGTTTACCTTTTAGGAATTTGTAAAGCCAATGAAACCTGGTAATTGCAACCTATTTTATCAAGTATCTCAAAATCGAATCGATAAAGAATTTGATTTGATCAGAGAGGAAGATGTATGGGAACGCCCTTTTTTTTCCTTCCTTTTTTTTTCAAAAAAATTTGGTCGGCAGATTAGAATTTGTATATAAAAGCTGTTGGAGAAACAAACAGCTTAAAATAATGCGAGCATAAATATCGGGAAAATTCGAGATTAGATCTTTTATTTACTACATATGATCGATTTTACATAAAGGGCCAAGTAAGTTTAGGTTAAATAGTTACATGATTATAAGCAAACAATTATCAAGTCAATAAAATAAACCTATATCTTTTTATATATTTTCATATTTCCGAAATTTAAATTATTTTGTTAAAAATGTCGTATTTAGTATCTTGGATTTCTTTTAGGCTTCTTCTAGGTCTTAAAACATCGTGAACACTTTTTGATGGAATTTCTTTTTTGTTCACGAAGTCTTCATAGTTTCTAATAAAAACGACATCCATTGCAGAATTTTTGGCCTGTTGGTTCGACATGTTAAGAAGAAAAAATGGTGTTTTTTTTATTTAAATATCATAAAAAAGCTGAAATAAAATAAAAAGTGAAAAAGTAGTTTTGACAATATAAGAAAAAATGTTTTTATTTAATTTGCCTGTAAAAAATTTCAAGAAAAAATAAAACCATTTTATAATAACGATAGTAGTAACTTTAACGTTAAAAGAAATTGTTCGGCAATAATTGTTGATACACTTTATTCTGATCCGAAGTCACATATTACGAAGATTTTTCCGGCTAACAATTTTTTACGAGCGTCACTTGGGCTGTTATCTAATTCGAAAATATTTAATAATATATATATATATGTAAGTTACTTGACTAAGTTATTTTATATTACAGAGTATATATTTACGAGATGATATTCAGTAAATGACTGTTTTTAACTAAATCTACATGTTCCATTTGTAGGACGTTGCTGTTTCTTTACGAATAGATATTATTAAATTTCCGTTAAAATGATTCTTATTGACCTAATTTCATCTGCTGATATTTATCGACATCACCAATTTTTTTTGGCATATACATAATTTTTGTAATACAAGAATAGCATCGTAAAGAGTTAATATTTATTCTTTGAAATTTGTGATATAATTTTCAAAGTGAAGCATAGGCTATTTTAACTATTTACATTATAGTTAATTCCAGTTCAAAAAGAAAAAAATTGTAAGTGAAAGACATATATCAGCATTTTATGACAAGTCATCTATACTTGCCGCCCAAATCCCAAACTATTATACTTTGGATTTGTCCATGCCCAAATCCCAAACTCTGGCCAAACTAATTTCTCAAAAACTTTGTTAAGTACATTATTGGGCAAAAATTTTTGAATAACGGTAAATTTGTTCAACAAGGCAAATGAACACGTGCCGCTTTGCGGCACGTGTCAGCCAATCATTTGCCCTGTTGAGCCAATTTATCGTTATTCAAAACTTTGCCCAATAATGGTGTTATCCGATAATTTATGATCATAATTGGTAGGGAGTTGTCGGCTGAGTTTTAATTCAAATAAACGGATTATTTCGTAACACATGAAAAAAATAACGGAAAGATGATCATAAGAATTTGTCGGATAATAATCCTTATTTAAACAATTGATACATATTCTTGTAACTATATATAATATATTTGCAAAGTATTGAAGTATCAAAATTATTTATTTGATTTAATTTTTTGTAAATAACAATTGTTTTTTTTTGAGTTTGGAGTTTGTCCAGGTTTGTCTGGCAAGTAGAAAGTCATCATTTGCTGAATTATGAATAATCATAACTATGCTATAACACAACAATAACGTCATTCTCCTCGTAGTATAATGAATCTTTTTAATGCATTGTAGTTAGAGATGGGTTTCATGCGTGCGCATGATTCCCCAATCATGCGCATGAATGCGCATTAACGCGCATGTTTCCGAATCATGCGCATTTTATCCCATCAAAATTTTATATAGAAAAATTAAATATAAAATAAGTATAACTAACATTCTAATCTATCTATATACTTCAATTCTAGGTCTGTTCGCTTTAACATTTTTGATTGGTCGTATCCGAAAAATGTGACCTAAATGTAGAAAAACTAACAGAAATACGTAAGATGATTATGACTATTATCATAGTTGTGTAATTATTATAACATTCGAGTAATTATTATATCATTTTTAATGCCCTTATTAACGCCCTAATATTTACAAACTATTTTGGGCTAAAAAAATTCACAAATTTGAAAACGTTCTGCATAATGGTCTCAAGTTCAAGAACAAGTGTAAGAACACGACAAATGCTCCGCTATAGATAAAACATATGGTTAATAATAAAATAGTGAATATATTAGCAAATATCAAAAAAAGTTACATTCATCCAAATATTTAATGATTGATTTCTAGAATTTTTGGTCAGAATTTTTGCCGCCCAGATTATCTGATAATCAACTAATTTTCTCAGTGACTCATGAGCTAAAACTAATATAGCAATATAAGGTTTCAATAAATTGGCATTACCAATAAAACTAAGCTGCATACTATCTGTTATTGGAGTAGTGAGCTTTGTAACAAACTTTTTATAGTTAGCTTTATACTGATCCAAACTAGCCCACTATATATTGCAATTACTGATATAGCGAACAAATTTTGTAATAGAATTTTTTATAAAAACTCATGATAAGGCCACGCAAAGTTAATTTTTCGTTTTGCATAACCTGATGTTTCAAAATTCCGATCGGCAGGTCGGATTTTTTTTTTTTTAAAAAAAAAATTAACTTTGCGTGGCCTAAATTAATTCATGTTTACATTTAAGGTCACATTAAGTTAATTCTTCGGTTTGCATAACATGGAATCAAAAAATTTTGTTTTTTTTACAGGACCTATCGGGTAATTCTGAAAAATTAAGGCCATCATCGGGTGACACCGGAGAATAAAATTAAATGGCAAAAATGGAATAATTGGCACTATGGGAATTTAAAAAAAATAATTTTTTTTAAAAAAAATAGGAAAGAAGGTTATGCAAAATGAAAAATTAACTTTGCGTGGCCTAAAAATCACAATAATTCTAATAAAAACTAAACTGGCTCAACCATACTGAAATAGAGTGTAAATTCTGTGGCAGAATTTTATAATAAAATAATTTTAATGCAAACTAACTCAATCTTAACCATATACTGTAGTTAATAGAATAGTATGTTCAGTAACAGAATTTTTTTGTGACGATTCAATGCAAACTAACTCAGCATATTTATGAGCGAATTTACAGATTTTAACTAAGATTCTAAAGTTTTATACAAAGCTCCCGTGGCAGAGCCACGGGTCAGGCGTCAAGTTAAATAAGATAAGCAACGATGAAGTTTACTATTAGCAAATTTGTAAAAATTTATATATATAGGCAAAATCTGATTAAGAATCAATATGTAATATCTTTATTTAGATATATTATCAATAATAAAGATAAAAATTAAAAAAATTTTTATCATTCGGTATCATGCGCATTTTATATATCATGCGCATTTTATTATAAAATGCGCATTTTTCCAATCTCTAGGTCTAACCCATTTCTCCCACCCTCTAGGCGCGTCACTATTTGACAGCGCATTATCTCGCGATCCAGTGATTGGGTTTTGATGATTTTGGGCTCGTTGGAATCGACTTAAAGAGACGAAAATTTTGGTATTAAAATCAGGTAAAATGGACAAGTAGATCAAAAAATATTTAGATTTAAAGTTTTTAAAAAATAAGCCAAATTACATAAATCCGCCTATATGTCATTCCCGTCATTTTCAATTAGTACTTTCTCTTTTTTCGAAATTTTTTTTGATCCGGAATCATCCCATTTTAGGCTCCGATTGGCTAATTTCCCGTTTTGAATTTGTATCACTCGCACAAATAAGTGCGTACGTACGTAGGTTTGGCCTTAACTGTTAAGTTTAAATTAAATAAGAGTCTTCTCCGTTTCAGATATCGCTTATTTTAGTATAGTTAGATGGAGGTCTGCATCAATGCTGCAACATTTCTGCGCGGGTTCCCCTGTCGTATGATAATTATCAATCCGTATTCAACTGCACAACTGCACGGGTCTTAATTATTATAGTAAACTTTATAAATTCAAAAAGCTATTTTTAAATAGCACAAAATCCGATTATCTTTTACCAAGGCTAAAAGAAGCCTTGATTTATACAGTATATTTTTCCCATGATAAATTATTTACTATGTAAATACTAACGTTGACGGAAAAATTTTCACTTTATTTCCGCAATTTTTTTTAAAATCATGTATAAATTCATATTAATTTTTAATATAAAAATCTGGAGAATATACAATTCTTTCCGTCATTATACGTCATACCTGCCAGATTACAAGAAAAATATAATAGAAATTTAAATATATTATCGTTATGTAATTATGTAACATGTAATATGCAGTTTTAATCGGCACATCACAAAATTTTGAAAATTTTATTTTTGATTTATAATTTGATTATGAATACATAAATCAGGTCAATCCACATAAAGAAATTTTTTATGATTTACGGTTTTAAATTGTTAACGTCAATTGTATATGCTGTATATCAAAGTTATAAGGCACCATAATTAGAAATATTCTTTCATTTAAAAGTTGGTCCAATAGAATTATAATTTCTCAAAATAGGTGATGCGAAGTTGTTACTTTGTCAATTCTTCTAAATGGAAGAATATAATAGCCGTATCACGTAGCTTACTATGATAATGCTTATCAATAAGGTATGTGTGAAAGTTTTGTTGTGACATTTTGCATAAATGATGATGTCAAAATATCAAGGAAAAAATTTTTTATGATCATATCACATGAACAGCTTAAGTGATAAATATTGACTGATGTAAATAAATACATCGACATTCATTCAGTTGCTTTGTACTTATGATAACAGCAGAATTGATTATTATTGTAATAAAAGCTAAAGTAATAATAAATATAAAATAAGACACTTTTTTTAAAAACAGCAAAGAATATTTTTAATACAGAAAGAGTAACATTAATAATTTACATAAATTTCCAAATGGAAATAATCAAATATACTATAATGAACTATGGATAACAAATTTATTTTCGAATTAGTGGTTAGAAAGATTAGAAAGGATACTAATGAGGTCTCAAATTTGGAGCACCTCATTATGTGTATCTAGAGAGTTTGCATTTTCTACCTGTATATCCTAATTACAAGCAAATTTATGGATTAATCTTGTATTTAGAAAGGATTATTTGGAATGTTTTCATCGTTAGTAGAGCTTGCATTAAAACTACACGTGCAGTAGTGATTTAATAAGTGTTATTACAATGAGACCATAATTGATCAATTATGAACTTCCCAATATATAGGGAATAACTTATTCATGATCGGTTTGAATTGTAAAGACAATGCAACCTAGTAATTGTAACTATTTTATCAAGCATTTCCAAATGGATTCGATAAAGAATTTGATCTGATCAGAGAGGAAAATGTATGAGAACGGTTTTTTTTTAACATAAAAAAATTTGGCCGGGCAGATTGCATTTGTATATAAAAACGGTCGGAGAAGCAAACAGCTTAAAATAATGCGAGCATAAACATCGGAAAATTCAAGATTACATCTTTTATTTACACATACATATGATCGATTTTACATAATGGGACAGGAGAGTTTCGGTTAACTAATTATAAACAAACAATTATCAGGCCGATAATAACTCTCCATAATTAAATTATCTTGTTAAAAAATGTCGTATTGCAGTATAATAGATACTTCTTTATTTTCCGTATCTTAAGAAAACTTTTTAATGGAATTTCTTTTTTCACGAAATCATAGTTTCGAATTAAAACGACAACCATTACAGAATTTTGCCTGTTGGTTTGACATGTTAAGAAAAAATTTTTTAATTTAAATTTCACATAGAAAAAGCTAAAAAAGCGAAAACAACTTTGACAACAAATTTTTTATTTATTTGCCTGTAAAAGATCCAAATAAATCAATCTGTTTTTATAATATCGGTAATAACTTTAAAAGAAATTTGTTCGACAATAATTGTTGATACACTTCATTCTGGTCCGAAGTCGCATACGTATAACCGCAAATCTTCCCGGCTAACATTTTTTTACGAGCGGCGCTTGGGCTGTTATCTAATTCGAAAAATATTTAATAATATATAAATATATATTTGATGATACTCAGTAAACAAATTTTAAGGATATTCATATAAGGGCCGAAAAATGATATCAGGCCCAAAGTGAAAATATAAGGCCCACATTTTGACAATCAAGGGCCCAAGTTTATCGTAATTAATTAAATTGCAAGTTTTGAACATTTATAATTATATAAATGTAATTTATTTTTGATAGTTAAACGTATTACTTTTAAATCAGTAATGCAATTATTCTCTTAGTGTCTTATAATTTAACTTTCTCTACGTGTACAAATGAGTTTTTGCGATTCTCAATATCTTTGATTAATGCGTAGTAACATTCACAAAATATAACTCACGTTTCTTACCTAATTTTGGTTTGGGATTATAGTTTAGAAACGAATAAACATTACAATATTAATAAATATCGTTAACTCAGTCGAACTATATCTTGGCTAAAAGCAAGTTTCATTAAACGAAAGAATATAGTATAAAATGCATGAAGTAGAAAATATGACAGTGTTCAAAGAACCACTATCGTCATAACGCAATTACTTTGGTCCTTTAATTGTTAAACTTTTCAAAATCTGAGCCATGATATTTAATTATATTCACTTTGGGCCCTTATATATAACCTATCTATTTTTTGGGCCTTTATATATAAATTCCTTTAAATTTTTATATTCTATTTAATTAAATCGACATACTTTTTTGGAAAGACGTTACTATTCTGTATGAATAGATATTATTAGTTTCCATTAAAATTACCTTATTAACCCGATTTCATCTGCTGATATTTTTCGACATCACAATTTTTTTTTTGGCATAAATATCATTTTTAAAATATATAAAAGCATCATAAAGGGATAATATTTATTCTTTAAATTTGTTATTCTAGTTTCATAATATTTAATTCTTAAAATTAGTTCAAAAAGAAAAAATTGTAAGTGAAAAGACGTATACTAACAATTTATGACAATAATTCCCAAGTCATCATTTGTTACTTGAATAAACGTAACTACTATTAACACAACAAGTTATCAACCCTTATTATAGTATAACGAAACATTCTAATTTTTCGTAGTAATATTATAGATACAAAACATAAATAAATTTATACCGTTTAAACTTTTAAATAGATTTTAAGAACATCAAAACCGTAATTTCTGCATATGATGATACTTGATCGTCAATTCCACAATTCTACTGTGTGAAATTTGGAATAATCATAGAGATTTATTTTCGTGTGCACTTGTAAACTGTCATTGGTGTAGAATTATTATACCAATTTTGTGAAGCACACAAAGTTTTTATAATAGAGATAAAGACTTGCAAGAATATTACTTTTAACATTAAATGCAAAAGAGCATGCTTATTAATTCCTTTTGAAATTAATCTTGGAACACGCATACAATGCAAAAAACCAAATAAATTTTTCAAATTGCGTATTAAATTTATCAAGATGCTTAATACTATAGTTTAATAGTTTAATACAAAATGTAAAAAATTGATGGGAAATTTCCAATCTTCAACCATCAGGTAAAAAATCACAGTCAAACTCAGTTATATCTCAACCTAATTTATATATCTATTATTTAGCAGAATAAAAAATATCTATTTTTTAAATTTTAGCTTAGTCATATCCCTACCTAAGTTATATACTAAAACTCTTTAGACAAAAGGGGTGATATAACTGAGGTTTGACTATATTATATAAACAGCATGTACAATTATCTGTAATATTCTATAGTGAAGTATATTTGTTTTTTCCAAAATTGGGTGGTTGCCCTATTCATCAGTAGTATCTGGTATTTCTAATTCATAAATTTCACTATCTATAAAAGAATAATTAACTAACGTTATGATATAGAATAATATTTTTGTTTTAAAAAATAAATAAAAAAAAAATAGAATTACCTTGACATTTATTAGATGAAATAAAACTACTTTTATAATTTGAATCAATAAATTCATTTGTATCATCATTTTTTACATTCAGTAATTTTTTATCAGATTCAGATAATTCAGATAAAATAATTTCATTATTCTGCCATTCTGCAAAAATATCACAAACTTCAGTTGCTGTTGGTCGTTCATTTGGTTCTATATTCCAACATTTCTTCATTAAATCTGCATAGAAATTTGCTGTATTGTCATAAATATGTGGTCGTAAACCGTTACATACTTGAATTTGAAATTTTAACTCAGATTGTAATTTTGATTTTAGTTCAAAAGGTACGGGTTTACCGTATAAAATTTCCCACATAATTATACCAAATGAATAAATATCAGATGCTTTAGTATATGGATGATTATTCAAAACCTCAGGGGCAATATAAGGTAAAATTCCACAAATTTTATCAGATTTGGATTTTAATGCAATATTAGCTGTTATCGAAAGGCCCAAATCTGTAATGTATGCGCTTTTAAAACTATTAAGTAGTATATTTCCGCTATGTAAATCACGATGAATAAGATCATGAGAATGAATTATATGAAGATCTGATGCAATACATTGTAGCAGGTTTAATTTGTCCTTCCAATCCATTTGCGCTATGGTAAGTAGATTATTTCGCAAACAACCTTTTGAAGCATAATCCATGACAAGAATATAATCTTTAGAAGTTATATCTTTTGATATACCGAAACATTTTAAAAATGTTAGATCTTTAAGGCTAATATCACAATATGCTTTTAACTTATTATTAAAATAAATATAATACGTTCAAATTATTAATATAAATGATAATTCACGAAAAACATAATTAATAAAAATATTTAACTACTACCTCACTTATAAATTCTTCATGATGATTATTTGATTGATGAAGTAATTTAAGTGCAACTGGTCTGCTCAAATTTTGACTTTTATCAACCCAATTAGCAAAAAATACAGTTGCAAATCCACCTCTACCTATTTCTTGAATATCTTTAAATTCATCATAAGAAATCCAAGACAACTGATATTTATTTTCCGTTAATATTTTTTTCAAGTCATTTTNCAAGACAACTGATATTTATTTTCCGTTAATATTTTTTTCAAGTCATTTTCAATTTCTGAATTATTTATCCACTCATTTGTTGCTATTAATTATTTATAAAATTTTGTCAATAAATAAACTAATAAAATATTTTATAAAAATAATAATTATAATATAATACCCAATGTTAAATCTTTTTCCCTAATCGCGATTTAAATGTAAAAATTATTAATTTAGTATATATTATATATATTTATGCTGTATATAATGAATGAGTATTGTAATTTGTTGCTTTGAATACGTTCACTACCAATCGAAACATCACGATCAGGTATAAAAGTTCTTTTTTCTTAAATATCGATTATGAAATTTTTCTTATGAAATCACTTATTACATAATTATAACCTTATTTTAATTCTAATCTTGATTTTAATCAATAGCACCTGATCTCATGAATGGATTGTGATACGTCACAATGCATAGCACAAATTTAAACTCAAAATTTACCTTTGATACCAGTATTTAGCTTTATCTAGATCTCTTCCTATTCCAATTCCATTTCGATAACATTCTGCAACTGACGACATTCCACTAACGTCCCCCAAATCTGCAGATTTTTGATAATAAATAAAGGCCTTATGTTCATCTTTTTCAACTCCAGTTCCATAAAGATAACAATTTCCAACATTAAATGTTCCATCAGCGTCACCCATCTCTGCAGATTTTTGATAATAAATGAAAGCCTTATGTTCATCCTTTTCAACTCCAATTCCTTTTTCATAACAATACCCAACGTTAAATATTCCATTAATGTTCCCCATCTCTGCAGATTTTTGATAATAAATGAAAGCCTTATGCTCATCCTTAGAAATTCCAATTCCTTTTTCATAACAATATCCAGCACTAAATGTTCCACTAGCGTCACCCATCTCTGCAGATTTTTGATAATAAATGAAAGCCTTATGTTCATCCTTTTCAACTCCAATTCCTTTTTGATAACAATATCCAACGTTATATATCCCGTTAATGTTCCCCATCTCTGCAGATTTTTGATAATAAATGAAAGCCTTATGTTCATCCTTTTCAATTCCAATTCCATTTTTATAACAATTTCCGACTTTAAACGCTGCATTAGCATTTCCCATATCTGTAGATTTTTGATAATGAATGAAAGCCTTATGTTTATCCTTTTCAACCCATTTGCCGTAATAATAACAACTTGCAAGAACGATTTGAATTATAGGATTGATTTGATCATTTAAGCAAAAGTTGATTATACCAATTGGATTTTGTTTTTTGTTTACTAGAACTTGTTCTAACGTTTCAAGAATTGAATGATCATCTTTGCCTTTCAATCTTTCATTATCATACAGATTACACATTTCTTCAATAATTTCATTAACAAAATCATATGACTTGTTATTTTCTAAATGCAATTTGGTAACATTGTTAGCTAGTTGAGTAACATTTGATAAACTGTCAATTTGCTCTGACTTTTTTTCGAACTTATTATTATAATTTGACATCTTGATAAATGTGTTACATATGATACCATCAAATTTATTGAAAAGGTACATATGTATTACGTTACATATTGTTTATTTATGTCTTTGGTTGTAAACACTGCATAGATATCAGATATTGTACCATTTCCCAACAATTAGTACTTACGTGGGTACCCGGTATACTTATTTTTTGCAGTGACAAACCCAAAAAGGAAATTCAATGTAAAAATAAACTAAGGTAGTGAATTAAAAATTTGGGGTTAGGACGTTAGGCGGAATCATCACATTTTAGGTTCTCCGATTGGATAAATTCCCGTTTTGGATTTGTATCACTCGCACAAATTTCGAGTTGACGTACGTACGTAAGTCAACAGATCGAAAAGATGGCGAAGCAGGACAGGGGCGCCTCATAGGGCCTGGGTAGGGAAGGGGGCGCTTTACTTATTTGTGCGAGTGGTACAAACCTAAAAAGGAAATTCAACGTAAAAATAAACTAAGTTCGTGAAATTAAAAATTTAGGGTTAGGGTAGGGTTAGGATCTTAACGTTAGGAGCTATAGGGTTAGAGTGATGCCTATTATATGTAAAATTTCATTCCCGTCATTTTTAATTAGTGCACCAAGACAGGTTTATACACTCGTTTTCTTGTATTTTCTCTTTTTACGGTTTTTTTTTGTGTTTTTCTTCGCTTTGCTCACGTGTCGGGCTGATCCGGGATCATCACATTTTACGTTCTCCGATTGGCTAATTTCCCTTTTTGGATTTGTATCACTCGCACAAATAAGTGCACGCGAGAAGGGGGTCGAGCCGGGCGCAGCGCAGGTAGGACATGTGGAGATCATCGTCAGATTACAAATTGAGATGCGGGGCAGGTGAGTATGATGTAAAATCAATTTCCGCAAATAGTAAGTATAGGACATGGGCAGGATCGATACAGGATAAGGCAAGTACAATTCGGCCCCAACAATTACGCCAGGAGTAGTCAATTCCGCTGCGAGAAGAGGACTTAATCGCAACCCGGTCCCACCCATCCGACATTTTCATAATAATTGTTTCACATTAACGGCCGGCTCGCATCATGCAGGCGGGAAACCACCGGCCAATGTCATACATCACAGAATCAACTGCTTACGATGCCAGGCCAGCCTCGGTTGCCATTTCCGGGAGCATATCCGTTTCAGTTTCAATTATGCCTATATTCGCAAATCAATATCCCGGTATATTAGGCCGGATTATCCAAATTGAATCATGCGTGCAATACTTTTCGAAGTGCGTACGCCTTAAGTTTAATTAATAAGTCTTCTCCGTTTTTAGACATCGCCTATAATTAATAAGTCTTCTCCGTTTTTAGACATCGCCTATTTTAGTATAATTAGATGGAGATCTGAATCAATGCTGCAACTTTTCTGCGCGGGTTCCTGTTGTATGATAATTATCAATCCGTATTCCACTGCACAACTGCACGGGTCTTAATTATTATAGTAATTTTTATAAATTCAAAAGGCTATTTTTAAATAGCACAAAATCCGATGGTTAAAAGAAGGCTTGATTTATATATTTTTCCCATGATAAATTGTTTACCCGGCAGATACTATAAAAACATTAATGTTGACGGAAAAGTTTTCACTTTATTTCCGCAATTTTTTTAAAATTGTGTGCCAAGTTCATATTAATTTTTAACATAAAAATTTGCAGAATATAAATTCTTTCCGTCGTGATACGTCATACTTGCCAGATTACAAGTAAAATCTAATAGAAATTTAAATATATTATCGTTATGTAATTATGTAACATGCAGTTTTAATCGGCACATCACAAAATTTTGAAAATTTTATTTTTGATTTATAATTTAATTATGAATACATAAAATCAGGTCAATCCACATAAAGAAATTTTTTATGATTTACGATTTTAAATTGTTAACGTCAATTATATATGCTGTATATCAAAGTTATAAGGCATCATAATTAAAAATATTCTTTCATTTATAATTTCTCAAAATAGGTGATGCGAAGTTGTTACTTTTCCAATTCTTCTAAATGGAAGAATATAATAGCCGTATCACGTAGCTTACTATGATAATGCTTATCAATAAGGTATGTGTGAAAGTCTATGTCGTGACATTTTGCATAAATGAAGATGTCAAAATATCAAGGAAAAATATTTTTACATGATCATATCACATGAACAGTTTAAGTGATAAATATTGACTGATGTAAATAAATACATCGACATTCATTCAGCTGCTTTGTACTTATGATAACAGCAGAATTGATTATTGTTGTAATAAAAGCTAAAGTAATAATAAATATAAAATAATACGACACTTTTTTAAAAACAGCAAAGAATATTTTTAATAGAGAAAGAATAACATTAATAATTTATATAAATTTCCAAATGGAAATAATCAAATATACTATAGTGAACTATTGATAACAAATTTATTTTCGAATTAGTGGTTAGAAAGGTTACTAATGAGGTCTCAAAATTTGGAGCACCTCATTATGCGTATCTAGAGATTGTATTTCTACCTGTATATCCTAATTACAAGCAAATTTGTGGATTAATCTTGTATTGTCACGGGCAAAGATAGATCTACGAAATTAGGCACAGTAAACTTGTGAAGAAGTAAACGCCACTGCAATTGAGGCTAAATGTTTACACTCACGGGTAAGGCTTGTCGGCTGAATAAAATAAACAAACAAACGCGAAACTCAAACATCCGAAGAACAAGTATGAAACAACAGAAAAATCAAGATGTAATTACGAGTGGCTGCAACATAAAATATTGCAATGAGCGAAGCAAAGCCTTTTTATGCTATAATTATTATTGTAAGCCCTACGTTAGAATTAGTTTCTTAAATACTTTAAGTCAATTACTTCTAACTCCGTAACATTTGGTGGTGACTGTGAAATATGAACTTCTTAACAGCAATAAGAAACCTGATAGCTCTATTAAGGAATTCCATCTTAAACCCGTAACAGTGGATCGATGCAATTATTGATATAACAAAATTGCTTGATATTGAATTACACAACAAGTTTACACTAAGATATCGAAGAGAAACCTATATCAAAAATATATATATATATATAAATGATCTTTCAATGAAGTGAACAAATCACCAGAAATCGATACAAATAATGAATGGACATCAGAACTCTTCTCAAAAAATCCTTGAAAAGGAACCATATATTGATGAAACATAGGAGTCAAAATCGATAAGCATAAAGTGTTTATATATTATCTGAAGTCTACTGAGCCAGATCGTCACCCTTATTACGGCCATTGCTTTGCTCTCACTTACGACTTCTTTCACGATTATTGAAATCCTAAATATGGTAATTGTGCATTATAATGAAGTTAACACTTAACCTGCATGGTGACTATCATGTGACCCTAATATAACAACAAGTGTGTTAGTACAATACTTAAGGGGCGTGGATAGACTTGGGTCTGAGTAACTAGGGTCGAATACTCTATATTATGTCACGAGGCTCTAAATATGAGGTCACAGGATTAAAATCAATGGTTAAGATTCTTAATGTATGTGATCACAGAGTTTCTGAAATCAATTACGGTAATTTAGCACAGGACAACCCAGCTTTGTTTAAAGTGTCATTTCATTTTTGAAATGACCCAATGACCAGTCATTGGTCATTTGAGTCATTTGGGTCATTTCAGGTCATTTAACATCACTAGTAGAAATAAAACTATTGACGATTGTATGAAAAATGGTCCAACTTAGAACTGGGAAATATGATGTGATTGAATGAATACCTTTTGATAGATTATCAGAAATTAATGAAACTTGTAAAGGAAGATTTGGCCCTGTATTTTTAACAACGTAGCTAGATAGTAAAAGAGTAGTATATAGGGATTCATGTACGCTATCATATATAGTTGCACTTAAGACATTACCTGGTTCATAAAAGAATTTTTTTAGAGAATTCAAAAGTTATATGCAATTTAGATTAGTGAGTAGTAATCTTGAGGTGTATGGATTAATTCAGAACTCAACTAATAATGAATACTTGATGGTATTTCAATATGTAAATAAAGGAAGCCTTCTTAAGTTCTTATTATTAAATTTTAGAGAACTTAATTGGAAAAGTAAATTAAAGCAACTTGTTGATATATCAGAAAATTTAATAAAACTACATGAAGCAGAAATATATTCATAAAGATTTTCATAGTGGTAATATATTACAAAATCAATATATTAATAGAGATCAACTGTAATAACTTATATCACGGATCTAGGATTATCTAGAAAAAATGATGAATCTGATTTAAAAGATAGCATTTACAGCATTTTACCTTATATAGCACCAGAGATGTTAACTGAACAAACATATATAATAGCATCAGATGTTTATAGTTTGGGTATTATAGTTACTGAAATGTCTACAGGAAAACCTCATTATGATATTGAGTAATATAAAGTATTAACTATCTAAATCTACAATGAATTACGTCCTGAGTTTGCTAAAAACACTTCTGAGTGTTATATCCAATTAGCGAATCAATGTATGGATCCTTTTAATAGACTAATTGCATCTTATATATATGACGAATTATCGAGATGGTAGTTATGCATATACTGAAAATTCAAATGCCACTGCACCAAGAAGAAGAGAAGAATTTATTAACTCATCTAAAGAAGATAAAAGACAAAATTAATAGTAGCAAAGCCACTACATATCTAAACCTTGAATTACACCACAGCAATACCCTACGTACCTTGACGCCACTTTCAGCTTGCCAGTTAAAGGTTTGAGAGTCTTGAACAACAGTCATTCGCTGACAAGTTAACAGTATTTATAGGAAACTATACATTAACAAAAAATATTGTTTACCTCATTTATTGAACATTATCTTTTGCTATTGGCACCAGATTTTAAATCACGTGCAAGGTCGAATGCATAATTCAAACCTCGAACCTCTGTTTATATAATAATATACAAAAAGCTATTCAATAGTATCTAAGATACATCAAATCGTTTAATCATCTTAAAGAAATAGAAAAAGATGAATTTGCGATCGTATATCATGACATATTAAATTTATAGATGAATTAAGAATATTTTGTGAAATCAGATATGTATATTTATATTTTTAAAGTGCTATAGAATATCAAAGGATGATATGGAAGTTGTTTCTAGTTTTAGAATTTCTAGGAAAAAATCTTTAAATAATAATCTTTATGAGATTTATCCATAAAGATTTGCATAGGGTAGCATTTTACAGGATGAATTAATAACATTAATAACGCATATATTTCGGATCTAAAACTTATGGCATCAATAGAAAATAAATCAGGAGGACTATATGGGTCTTGCTTACGTTACTCCTAAAATTTTAATGCAACAAGCAGAAAAAGCATTGTTGAATGAAGGATTAATTAGGAAAATTATATTTACACAATCAACAGATATTTATTCATTAGGAATAATCATGACGGAAATATCAACAGGATCTAGAGCTTTTGATTGCTATAATTTTGAGAAACTCGCTGTAAAAATTTGTATGGAACTATGACCTTAATTTGCCCCTAGAACACATAAATGCTATAATAAATTAGCAAAACAATGCAAAGATCAAAATCTATAGTGAAAGTTGGCTAAAAATATTTGAAAATTAGTAACCACTGTGCAAAACGTGAGAAGTGCATTGCCTTCCTAATAATTACTTCGAAGTTCTAGGAATGGGTCACGAGAAACTATACCCTGGCGTGGTTTTGTGATATGAGTGAAGGTAATAAGTACTATTCACCTATTCATTGAATGTACCAAGTAGGTAAAAAATTTTATACAATAGTCCCAAGACCTTTAAAAAAAATAAATCGATCCAAATCACGTGTGATAAAAAGATAATTTTTAAGATATTAAAAACTTTGAACTAATAAAGATAATGAATTACATTAAACTGACTTAAGGTACTCTGCCTGTAATTTGTATATATAGCCTGGTACCAGTGGAGCTTATGCTACAATAGGTACTATGTGAAAATTGGGGTGTATTCAAACCTGTTAGTCGCACATCAAGTCTAGTACTGGTTGGGTTAACTACCACAATAAGTACTGCGCAAAATTTGAATCTGATTAGTGTAATTCAAAAATTGATTAGTTCACAGATTTAATTCAGTTAAATTAAATATAGTAAAATAAGAAAGAAAGGTGCTCTGCCTATAAGTCGCCAAATGCACAAAAAAAAAAAGAGTAGCCAAGCTGTAAGGCGTGTTTATAGCCTGGTACTAGCGGGCTGAATGCTAAAATAGATACTGCAAAAAAAATGGACTTGGAAAGTAAAGAATAAAACTTGCTAATATTTGAATTTTTATGCATGGTACACATAAAATAAGTGTGGGTGAATGTCACAGACAAAGACAGATATATGAAATTAGGCACAGTAAACTTGTGACAGAAGAAGTAAACGCTACTGCAATTGCATTGTATCTTGATTCCCCAAAAGCTAGTTTCCGCCAGCTCATTTCACCGACCCCATATCCCCAACAGAATAGTTCACCTACAGCATTTTTTGTTGACAGAATCTTTCCTCGACATACCATGTTTTCGACCTCTCCTTTTCTTGACAGGACATATTTTTGAAAAGACTTTACTGATATGACGTATTTCAGAAAGAACATTTTTCTGACATGACATGTTCTGACATCATTTTTTCGACAAGATCTTTCCCCGATTAGAATTTTGTTTAAATAGGTAGAGTGATATTTTCGTGTTCATCACATCACATAATTAAGCACTCGGCCTAAATTAGAGTTAGGGTTAGGGTTAGATTAGGGTTAGGGTTGATAGTAGTAAACAAATGATGTAGCTGCATAATTTCACGTGATGTGATGATCACTGGGTTTATCGTTCTTGTTGGAAAAAGTGCATTCAATAAAACTTAGTGTCGGAGAAAAGTCAAATTAGAAATATGTCATGTCAGATAAATGTCTTGTCGAAAATATGAGATTTCTAGGAAAGGGGATGTCGAAAACATGGTATGTCGAGGAAAGATTCTGTCAACAAAAAGTGCTGTAGGTGAAACATTCTGTCGGGGATATGGGGTCGGTAAAATGAGCTGGCGGGTAACTAACTTTCAGGGAATCATACCAGAATCCTGCAATTGAGGCTAAATGTTTACACTCACAGCACAGTAAGGCTTGTCAGCTGAATAAAATAAACAAACAAACACGAAACTCAAACATCTGAAGAACAAGTACGAAACAACAGAAAAAATCAAGATATACAAGTGACTCTCGTTATAGTGAAGGCATTGGGCTGAGAGATTTTCATCACTATATCAAGAGATTCACTATATCAAGAGTCTCTTGATATAGTAAAGATTATATATTAACTGTATAAATCTTCACTATAGTGAGAGAAATTTAAACTATTTAAAAGTTTATTACATCTGATCCATCACAAGTGCACCTTCTATAAGTGCGTTTTTGCTCATATTATATATTAAGTTAAATCACAACAAAAAGATTCCACAACAGAAAAGGTATAGGATAAAGAATTGAATATTATTTATGTAAATAAATAAATAAAAAAAGTTTATTTAAAAAAAAAGGGGTAAGTTATAAATTACGTTCATTTAATGTTAAGCGTAAAACTAAAGTAACAGTAGGGTTTATTAGTCTTTGCAAGTCAATGATAGTAGTAATAGTAGGGTTTATTAGTCTTTGAAAAGTTAAAATTATTCATAATTCAAAAATTCTACATTATGCACATATTTGCTGCTGAATCTAATTTTATACGCCGTCAATATGCACTTAGTCTAAAAAAAGAGTAATAACCCCAAGGCTTTATCATTATGCATGAACATGATGATTTTTGCTTCATATGACTGGTCATTATATATCACATGATATCGACTTCACTATATCAAGTGACATTTTGTTATATCTGTTCGAAAAAATCTTCACTATACCTTATATCAAGAGTTTACTATATAACTTCATTATATCGAGTGAATATTTAATATGCTTGGTTTTGTTCTGAAAAAATTCTTCACTATAGACCAATCTTTACTATAACGAGAGTTCACTATAATGAGAGTGACTTGTAATTACGAGTGGCTGCAACATAAAATATTGCAATGAGCGAAGCAAAGCCTTTTTATGCTGTAATTATTATTGTAAGCCCCTACATTAGAATTAGTTTCTTAAATTCTTTTAAGTTAATTACTCCTAAGCCCCATGAATTCTTTAAGATAGTGGAAGTTATAAAAGCAGTGAGATTTCGCTGTTGTTAAATTTTATCCTACGGGATTCCAAACCTAAATTAATAATAATAATATTAAATAAACTTTCTTGATTAAAATAAATTAATACCAAATCACCAATGTCATGCCTCTGGCATGTTGACTTATCACCTAAATTCTATATTTTTCTTGTATAAGTTAATAAACCTATGATTCACCCCATAACAGTATTTAGAAAGTATTATTTACAATGTGTACATCGTTAATAGAGCTAATGCAAACATACACTAAAACTACACGTGCTGTAGTAATTTAATATAGTGTAATTACTGTGAGACCATAATTGATCTATGATGAACATTGAGAAGGGGAAAATACTACCCTACTTCTAACTATAACAACTATACACTAATAACACTAGCTAAATCAACTCAACCCGACACTCAAGACTTCTAAACCTTGAACTGGCAGGCAGAAAGAGGCGTGGTAGATTTGGTCTGGGTTTCAAGGTTCGGAGATTCTTGGAAGGCAGGGATAAACTTAGTCCGAGTAACTAGGGTCGAATATAGTCGCTAGAGTATGTCACGAGACTCTAATATGGATTTATACTTCAATACGAATTTACATATCGGGAAAGTATCGGTTTATAATATTAACAGTTTATTGGTTATATCGGGGCACTATAACACTTCTACTCTAATTTCAAAGGTTATTACTATATAACATTGGAGCTATGAAGCTAACAAAGCTTGAGTTCTGAGCTCAAAAAGCTGTCTTGCTCTAAAGACAAGAGACATCGTATTTATACTTTTACATTACTGCACTAATTCTACTTTCATACCACTGAACTTAGTGCATAAATGCCAGAAAGCGAATAAATGAAACTTCTGGAATAAATGTGACTTCTGGAATAAATGCGACTTCTGGAATAAATGCAACTTCTGGAATAAATGCGGGGGCGTTATGCAGATAAGGAAACAATTTACTATTTCTATCTTTGGGCCTTGTCTTTTACACATACTAACTAGTTGGGTGTATAGGTGGCTATGTATATAGGGCGAAGCAAAGAAGAAAAGGGAAAGAAAAAAAGGAAAAAGAAGAAAATAGAAAAACAACAACAACAAAAATAAACTAATTCTATCACGGGCACAGGGAGCCCTTCACAACGTCCAAAGATATAGGGTATAAACTTATTCCATGATCGATTTAAATGTTAATTTGCGCTCTTTTTGAATGACTGTTTACTTTTTTAGTAATCAATGCAACCTAGTAATTGTATCTTTTTATCAAGCATTTCTAAATTGATTCAATAAAAATTTTGATTTAAGATGTATGAGAACGGTTTTTTTTTTAACATAAAAAATTTGGCAGGGCAGATTGAATTTGTATATAAAAACGGTTGGAAAAACAAACATTAAAATAATGCGAGCATATATATCGGAAAATTCAAGATTACATCTTTTATTTACTACATACATATGATCGATTTTACATAATGGGCCAGATGAGTTTCGGTTAACTAATTATAAACAAACAATTAAAATTAACTTGCTTTTCTTATATATTTTCATATCTCCATAATTTAAATTATTTTGTTAAAAACGTCGTATTACAGTATCTTAGATACTGCTTTATTTTCCATATCTTAAAATATTATGAACACTTTTTAATGGAATTTCTTGTTTCACAAAGTCTTCATAGTTTCGAATAAAAACGACATCCATTACAGAATTTTTTGACATTTTAAGAAAAAAAATTTTTAATATAAATTTCACATAAAAAGCGAAAACAGCTTTGAATATATAAGTAAAACAAATTTTTTATTTATTTACCTGTAAAAAATCCAAATAAATAAATCTGTTTTTATAATATCGGTAGTAACGTACGTTAAAAAAATTTGTTCGAATTGTTGATACACTTCATTATGATCCGAAGTCACATACGTATAACCGCAAAACTTCCCGGCTAATATTTTTTACGAGTGGCGCTTGATAATTCGAAAATATTTAATAATATATATATATATGCAAGTTACTTAATTGATTTAATCTATTTTGTATTTTACGAGATGATACTCAGTAAACAAATTTTAGGGGAGATTCATATAAGGACCGAAAAATGAAAATGATTACATATCAGGGTCCAAAGTGAAAATAATCAAATATAAGGACCACATTTTGACAATCAAGGGCCCAAGTTTATCGTACTTAATTAAATTGCAAGTTTTAAACATTTATAATTATATAAATGTAATTTTCTTTTGACAGTTAATCGTATTACTTTTTAATCAGTATTGCAATTATTCACTTAATGCTTATAATTTAGCTTTCTCTACGTGTACAAATGAGTTTTTGCGATTCTCAATATCTTTGATTAATGCGTAGTAACATTCACAAAATATGACTCACGCTTCATACATAATTTTGGTTCAGGATAGATTTATTTGTTTAGAAACGAATAAACATTAAAATATTGGTAAATATCGTGCTTAACCCAGTCGAACTATATCTTGGTTAAAAGCAAGTTTTATTAAACGAAAGAATATAGTAGAAAATGTATAAAGTAGAGCATATAACAATGTTCAAAAATAACCACTATCGTCATAACGCATTTACTTGGTCCTTTAATTGTAAAATTTTTCAAAATTTGGGCATGATATTTAATTATATTCACTTTGGGCCCTTATATGTAATTTTTTCATTTTTTGGGCCTTTATATATAGATTCCTCTAAATTTTAATATACTATTAATTAGATCGACATACTCTTTTTGTAAGGCTGTACTGTTCTTTACGAATAGATATTATTCATTTCCATTAAAACTATCTTATTAACCTGATTTCATCTGCTGATAATTTTCGAAATCACAAATTTTTTTTGGATAAATATCATTTTTATAATATATAAATAACATCATAAAGAGATAATATTTATTCTTTGAAATCTATGATAGAATTTTCAAACTATAGCATAAACTATTTTATCTATTTTCATTTTAGTTTTCATTTTAGTTAATTTTTAAAATCAGTTCCAAAAGAAAAAGTTGTAAGTGAAAGACGCATAATAGCAATTTATGACAAAAATTCCCGAGTCATCATTTGTTAAATTTTGAATAAACGTAACTATGCTATAACACAACATCAACCCTCCAACATAGTATAATATACAAAATATAAATAAGTTTATACCGTTTAAACTGTTTAAATAGATTTTAAGAGCATCAAAAGCGTAACTTCTGCATATGATGACACTTGATCGTCAATTCCACTGTATGAAATTTGGAATAATCATAGAGATTTATTTTCGTGTGCACTTGTAAACTGTCATTGGTGTAGAATTATTATACTAATTTAGTGAAGCATACAAAATTTTTATAATAGAGATAAAGACTTGTAAGAATATTATTTTTAACATTAAATACTAAAGAACATGCTTATTAATTCCTTTGAAATTAATCTTGGAGCACGCATACAATGTAAAAAACCGAATAAATTTATTTAAAATTGCGTATTAAAATTTATCAAGATGCTTAATACTATAATACAAAATGTAAAAAATTGAAGGTAAATTTCCAATATTTAATCATCAGGTAAAAAATCACAGTCAAACTCAGTTATATCACCACCAAGTTATATCTCAACCTAATTTATATATCCATTATTTAACAAAATAAAATAACTATTTTTTAAATTTTGCTTAGTCATATCCCTACCTAAGTTATATACTAAATTCTTTAGACTAAATGCGATAAACTGAGGTTTGACTATATTATATAAACAACACATACAATTATCTGTAATATTCTATAATGAAGCATATTTGGTTTTTTTTCAAAATTGGGAGGTTACCCTATTCATCGATAGTATCTGGTATTTCCAATTCATAAATTTCACTATCTATAATGGAATTATTAAATAATGTTATGATATAGGAATAGTAGAATTTTTTTTAAAAAGAAAAAATAAAAATAGGATTACCTTGACATTTATTAGACGAAATAAAACAACTTTTATAATGTGAATCAATAAATCCATGCGTATCATCATTTTTTACATTCAATAATGTTTTATCAGATTCAGATAATTCAGATAAAATAATTTCATTATTCTGCCATTTTGCAAACATATCACAAACTTCAATTGCTGTTGGTCGTTCATATGGTTCTAGATTCCAACATTTCTTCATTAAATCTGCATAACATTTTGCTGTATTGTCATAAATATGTGGTCGTAAACCGTTACACTTGTATTTGAAATTGTAATTTTGATTGCAATTTTGATTTTAGTTCAAAAGGTACGGGTTTACCGTATAAAATTTCCCACATAATTATAACAAATGAATAAATATCAGATGCTTTAGTATATGGATGATTATTCAAAATCTCAGGGGCAATATAAGGTAAAATTCCACAAATTTTATCAGATTTGGATTTTAATGCAATATTAGCTGTTATCGAAAGGCCCAAATCTGCAATGTATGCGCTTTTAAAACTATTAAGTAGTATATTTCCGCTATGTAAATCACGATGAATAAGATCATGAGAATGAATTATATGAAGATCTGATGCAATACATTGTAGCAGGTTTAATTTGTCCTTCCAATCCATTTGCGCTATGGTAAGTAGATTATTTCGCAAACAACCTTTTGAAGCATAATCCATGACAAGAATATAATCTTTAGAAGTTATATCTTTTGATATACCGAAACATTTTAAAAATGTTAGATCTTTAAGGCTAATATCACAATATGCTTTTAACTTATTATTAAAATAAATATAATACGTTCAAATTATTAATATAAATGATAATTCACGAAAAACATAATTAATAAAAATATTTAACTACTACCTCACTTATAAATTCTTCATGATGATTATTTGATTGATGAAGTAATTTAAGTGCAACTGGTCTGCTCAAATTTTGACTTTTATCAACCCAATTAGCAAAAAATACAGTTGCAAATCCACCTCTACCTATTTCTTGAATATCTTTAAATTCATCATAAGAAATCCAAGACAACTGATATTTATTTTCCGTTAATATTTTTTTCAAGTCATTTTCAATTTCTGAATTATTTATCCACTCATTTGTTGCTATTAATTATTTATAAAATTTTGTCAATAAATAAACTAATAAAATATTTTATAAAAATAATAATTATAATATAATACCCAATGTTAAATCTTTTTCCCTAATCGCGATTTAAATGTAAAAATTATTAATTTAGTATATATTATATATATTTATGCTGTATATAATGAATGAGTATTGTAATTTGTTGCTTTGAATACGTTAACTACCAATCGAAACATCACGATCAGGTATAAAAGTTATTTTTTCTTAAATATCGATTATGAAATTTCTCTTATGAAATCACTTATTACATAATTATAACCTTATTTTAATTCTAATCTTGATTTTAATCAATAGTACCTGATCTCATAAATGGATTGTGATACGTCACAACGCATAACACAAATTTAAACTAAAATTTACCTCTGATACCAATATTTAGCTTTATCTAGATCTCTTTCTATTCCAATTCCATTTCGATAACATACTGCGACTGCCGAGATTCCGCTAGCGTTCCCCAAATTTGCAGATTTTTGATAATAAATAAAAGCCTTATGTTCGTCTTTTTCAACTCCAATTCCATAAAGATAACAACTTCTAACATTAAATACTCCAACAGCGTCACCCATCTCTGCAGATTTTTGATGATAAATGAAAGCCATAGTTTCATTCTTTTCAACACCAATCCCGAGCTCATAACAATATCCAACGTTGCATATTCCCATAATATCCCCCATCTCCGCAGATTTTTGATAATAAATGAATGCCTTATGTTCATCCTTTTCAACTCCAATTCCATCATAATAAAAATGTCCAATATTAAATGTTCCACCCGCATCACCCATATCTGCAGATTTTTGATAATTAATGAAAGCCTTTTGTTCATCCCTTTCAACTCCAATTCCGTATTCATAACAATATCCAACATTATATATTCCGATAATATTCCCCATCTCTGCAGATTTTTGAAAATAAATGAAAGCCTTATTTTCATCCTTTTCAACTCCAATTCCTTCACCATAACAATATCCAACATTAAATATTCCGTTAATATTCTCCATCTCTGAAGATTTTTGATAATAAATGAAAGCCTTATTTTCATCCTTTTCAACTTCAATTCCATTATGATAACAATATCCAACACTATATATTCCGTTAATATTCCCCATCTCTGAAGATTTTTGATAATAAATGAAAGCCTTATTTTCATCCTTTTCGACTCCAATTCCTTCATAATAACAATATCCAACATTAAATGTTCCTTCAGCATTTCCCATTTCTGCAGATTTTTGATAATAAATGAAAGCCTTATGTTCATCCTTTTCAACTCCAATTCCTTTTTCATAACAATGTGCAACATTATTTATTCCTTCAATATTCCCCATCTCTGCAGATTTTTGATAATAAATGAAAGCCTTATGTTCATCCTTTTCAACTCCAATTCCGTAATCATAACAATATCCAACAGTATATATTTCGTCAATATTCCCCATCTCTGAAGATTTTTGATAATAAATGAAAGCCTTATGTTCATTAATTTCAATTCCAATTCCTTCATCATAACATTTTCCAACATTAAATGTTCCTTCAGCGTCACCCATCTCTGCAGATTTTTGATAATAAATGAAAGCCTTATTTTCATCCTCTTCAACCCATTTGCCATAATAATAACAACTTGCAAGAACGATTTGAATTATAGGATTGATTTGATCATTTAAGCAAAAGTTGATTATATCAACTGGATTTTGTTTTTTGTTTACTAGAAATTGTTCTAACGTTTCAAGAATTGAATGATTATCTTTGCCTTTCAATCTTTCATTATCATACAGATTACACATTTCTTCAATAATTTCATTAACAAAATCATATGACTTGTCATCTTCTAAATGCAATTTGGTAACATTGTTGGCTAGTTGAGTAATATTTGATAAACTGTCAATTTGTTCTGGCTTTTTTTCGGACATATTATTATAATTTGACATCTTGACTCAAGAAAGATAAATGTGTTACATTTGAAACCATCAAATTTATTGAAAAGGTACATATATATTACGTTACATATTTGTTATTTATGTCTTGATTTTTTCGGTCACATGATCTTCTGATGTCAATTAGCCAATAAACCCTTTCTCCTAATACAGTAATAGAGAAAAAAAAAAGCCTACTATATTGCAAGCGTATATGTAGATTATTCCATTGGTTGATCAGATAGCCCGATCAGTCAACCAATAAAATGATACAATAATTTTTTTTATGTACATTTTGTAACATTTCACAACAATTAGTGCGTACGTACGTACTTACGTGCGTACCCGGTATACTTATTTTTGCGAGTGACAAACCCAAAAAGGAAATTCAATGTAAAAATAAACTAAGGTCGTGAAATCAAAAATTTAGGGTTATGGCGTTAGGGTTAGAGGTTATATATATATGTATATATATTTTTCTCAAAAAAAAATCAATTACTTTAGATATATACCTGAGATGATTTACCGGAACCCTTAAAGTTGGTACTTCCTAAAACATATACGTATATATTAAAAAAAACTTCAATGAATTACCATCATATCGAACTGCTGAAAACTTTGAAATGCTGCAATTCAAACTGTTGGATTTGTGAACGTCAATAGTAAAGAAATAGCACGAGAATGGTTCAAAGCCTTTGATCACACTCGAAAACCACAATACCACAAACCAAAGGTTACAAAGTAAGTGCACTCTTTCGAGAAAAGAGGCATTGTGCTCATAGTAATGAAGTTAAGAAAAAACAAGGCAATCATGAAATCAAAAATCCACAGTCATTTCGGGTATTAAATGTAAACTGCAGTACAAGTATTCACTTGCGGTTAGAAAGATGGCGCCTTGAACTAGATCATTCGTTGGAAATTAATATTAAATTTATCCATAACCATATAATTGATTCAGCAGAATCATTAAGTTTTGTGTAAATGATGATGTACAAGAAAAATACTTAAAATAGTTTAATGATGGACATTCTACTGTGTCAGCACTTTACTCTTATGAAGATGAGCTTCATCTTCGTGCCACAAACGATAATGAATTACTCGAATTACTTGCAGACCGATCTACCAATCCAGATTATAATTATGTATCTAAACTGTTTTATCACTACTGCAAAACTACATTAGGAGACCATAATGGTACAAAAATATTTAATCGTTTAAAAGAATTACCGTAAATGGCTGGATACAAGACCCGGGTCTGTACATTTCACCAATTTTAAAACCCATAATAGACCCCGGGTATAGTACTCAGCTGAGACTTATATCATGTAGTGTAAAAATTTGAGACGCACATACACTTTGCACTTATAATATGCAATTTAGATTTTAAAAAAGAACCACATTTAATTAAAGAAGAACCTGCGATCTGCACCCGGGTATAGTACATAGTGGGTCTACTATCAAGGGGGATCTTTTATCCAGCCATTTACGGTAATTAATGAGAACAATAATTCAGAAAATAGTAAAGCGGCATTACAAGAATATGATGCGTATAGTGAAAAAGCATTTATTTATTTTTTGCATTGTAACTGGGCTAATATGCCGAGTACATGAGAGGATTCAGCAAGCGGGAGAGTTATGCTATATAGATTCTTCTGCTTCATTTGACCCGCTAAATACAGTAATTCTATCACCTTACTTTATACAAGTTGCACCATCAGCGCCTTACCTCTTGATTACTAGTAGTGCTCCGAATCGGGTCGGGTCAACCCGAAACCCGACCCGAAATTTCGGGTCGGGTCGGGATCGGGTTAGAAAATTTTGACCCGAAAGTTTCGGGTCGGGTTCGGGTCGGGTTCGGGTTGAGAATTAACCCGACCCGACCCAACCCGACCCAACCCGAATTTTTATATAGATTAGTCTTTTTTTTCTTTAGAATAGCAGCTATCATTTAACCAATCGGGATGCAGGATCAGGTGTAACGCGAAATCGAAACGAAACAAGATTTTTTTTAAAAAATCGCTTCTAACTTAAATTTTGACTATGAAACAACACTTTTTTTTTAGCAAAAAAAATTCCTTGCGAAATTTTGGGTTAGACGGTGAGGTCTCTAGTTATTGCATCTACCAAACGCTAATCCTAATCTTAGTCCGGCCGTTATTTGTTTTGTTTTATGTAAAATCAAAACAAACAAAATAATTGGTCGATCAGAGGTGACGCGATGAATAATAATTTTTTTTTACATCTAAGGTCACGCAATTTTTCAATTTTTTCTTTTTTTTTTCATCTGAGGTCACGCAATTTTTTTTTATTCACATATAAGGTCACGCATTTTTTTTTTTTTTTTTTATTTACTTCTAAGGCCAAAATTTTATTTTTTTTAAAACTTTAGCATGTTGGGCTTAAAAATTCGGGACGGGTTCGAGTCGGGTCGGGTCGGGTCGGGGTCAAGTGCTAACCCGAAAGTTTTCAACCCGACCCGACCCGAAATTTCGGGTCGGGTTCGGGTTGGCTATAACCCGACCCGAACCGACCCGTTCGGAGCACTAATTACTAGCAACATCAGATGAATCCGATGTTGCTTTAGAGAAAGCAGTAATAAACATAATACTTATACCTTTTTTCTTTAAAAAAATAAACACATTGAATTTAACCAATAAATACTATAAATAATTTCAGTTAAACTTACTAAAAACAATTCTTCCATCTTATGCATTTTATGGATGTGGACCACAAATTGGACCAGTGGTTATACTTACTGATGATTCAAGTGCTGAACGTAATGTGTTGGAACTTTGTTGGCTGCAAGGTATTCATTTATTATGCACATTTCACGTATTGCAGGCCTTTTGGAAATGGGTCCATGATTCAAAATATCATATTCTTAAAGAAGACCGAATTTCTGTAATGAATAAAATGAAAAAATTCTTTACGCACCCGATTTTTTAAAAATGGATCAGTTTATCACAAATTTAAGTATGAATTTTATAATTCATATCCATTATTACAAAAGCACTTTGAGCTTTTGTGTAGTCGTCGCTGTTTTTGGGCTCTTTTATTTCATACTAATTTGCTCATTTGTGGAAATAATACTAACAATTATGTTGAGTGTGGCTTTGGAGTATTGAAAGATATTGTTTTCATGAGAACACAAGCATATAATCCTGTGCAAGTTTTTTAGTATAGTATTAAATATGGAAATTTTTATCACTAACAATTGCTTAGCTTTGACATAAACGTTCAGATTATTTCGAGTTACAAAACGATTTTTGTGCCCAGATGGGAGACAGTAGATGTGAACTTTATTCAACAAACTAACATAAAAAATGAATTTTCTGTATTAAGCACAAGCCAAGATAATCTTTTTTATATCTTTAATAGCGAGATTGGAACATGTACGTGTCCAGTTGGTATGAATGGAGCACCCTGCAAGCATCAGGGTGCTGTTGCAATGAAGTTTCATATTCGAATATTAAACTTTTTTCATCCCTAACTCCTGACGACTATATAGCCTTTACATACATTGCACTTGGTAAGATAAATATAATTTAAAATAGCACAATACCACAAGAAATATAATGATTAAGAAATTTTATATTAATTTATTAGATCAAGTTGTAAAGAACAATTCTTTTTATGCCTCATTGTGTACAAAATCTATTACTATTACACAATAATATCCACAAGCAGGATCATCTAATATGCATTTATCAGAATCTTCAAATCATGAGCAGAGGTTAGTATTTGCTTTAAATTATAAATATTAAAGTAAATATAAAAGTTAACTATATTATTCTTTAAAGTGAATTAAACCAAATGAATGAGGAAATCGACAATATTATGCTCAATTAGAGATGTGCCGCGTACAGTACTGTACGTACTATATGTACGTACTGTATGTACTGTACGCGAGAATTTTTGCTGATCATTTTATATGTAATTAGTTTTATATACAGATCAGCCAATCAAAATTAAGAATTGCCGAAATGATAATATACTCTGTTGTATCTAAAGTAGCCACCTATTTAAAGTAGCTACTTCAGATATCAAAAGCAGCATATGACCAGAATTATAAATTAATGCATGTATGAAGATCTGCTTGAGTCGGATGTTACTTTATTTATCTAAAGTAGCTACTTTAGATAGATCACTACTTTAGATACAACATAATCTATTTCTATTTATTGCTGTTTGCAAAACGATGTACTTTGATCAAATTTGTAGACTGCTGCACACCTATACCATTACTTGGACAATCATCTGATTGTTGTTTGGTTGCATGATTATACTGTGATTATGCAATTTATTTTTTAGTGAGCATAGATATGGCTAACAAATTTTATGTAGATAATATATTTATATTGAATTTTTGGCTAAAAAATGCGCTTTACAATTATGCAATCAGAAAACAATTGGGTGATTATATGAGTATGCAGCAATCTACAAAATTGATCAAAAGTGCATCATTTTGCAAACAGCAACAAAAAAATGTTAGGGCGTAAATGTATTATTATAATAAATATATGTATCGGCATATGCATGCATAAATTGATATATTTATTGATGTGTTAAATTTTTTTACGATTTATCATTATAATTCTTTATTTTTATAATGACAAAACCTGGTAAAATTTGGGAGCATTTTACTAAGCTAGGACTCATAGAAGGATATAAACAAGAAAGAGCAAAATGTAATAGATGTTCTTTTGAGTGTGCTAGTACAGTCCTACGGTGTGAAGAACATTTTAAAGTATGTACTAACACAAGTATTGATATATTGAAAGAATATTTTGGTGAAGAATTTGAGCGTCCTAGATTCAATGGTCCTAGATATATGACAAATCAATCAATAACAAGATTACCAAATAGACCAAATAGTAATCTTAATCAGTTTTTAGACAATATGAGTGTAGTTGATCAAGCACATCTTCAATATTGTCTTGCTAAAGCTATATTTCAATGTGGATTACCTTTATCTTTTTCTGAACTTAAACCAATTATTCAATTTTTTAAAAAATTACGCCCTTCATTTAATTTACCTAAGAGAAAAAAACTTTCAACAAATCTTCTTAATAGAGTTTATAAAGAAACAAAACTTGAGATAGAGCAATATATTGATGATGCTGATTACATTTGTATAATTACAGATGGATGGTAAATAAAACAAAAAAATAATAAAATTTATTATTCTTTATTAATTTTTAGTATAATTTTTTAAAAACTAATTATCTAAATTATTTAAAATTTTTACTATAGATAAAACTAATATTCAACTATAATATATTAAACTTTTAGCTAAATTATATTTCTAGTTTCTAAGATATTATATAAAAATAATAATTAATTTTTTTAAAAAATTTTTAACTATTATATTCAATAATAACTTAAAAACTAGTAACTTAATCTAGTTATAATATTAAATTATAGTTAAAAATTTTATTATTTATATTAAAATTTTAAATAATTTGGATAATTAATTATTAAGAAATTATAGTTAAATTTAATAAAAAATAATAAATTTTGATATAATATTTATAATTAATAAAATTTTATTATTAATATTTATTAATATATTATATTTAATTAAATTTATTTAGGTCTAATTTAAATGCTGAACATTGGACTAATATTCTTTTTACTACACCTACACCTGTATTTATATCAGCAAAACCAACTGAAGAAATTCAACAAAATGCAATAAATATAGCTAGTGAAATTGAGAAAGCAATAGAATCAATTGAAATTACAAAAGTTTCAGCTATTATTACTGATAATGCATCAGTAATGAAAGCTGCATGGAAAATTTTAGAAAAAAAATATCCTTTTATTATTTTTTTTGGATGTTTAGCTCATGGAATAAATCTTTTAATTGGAGATATTATGAAAATTGATTGGGCAAAAACTATTTTTGAAAATTCAAAAAAAATTATTCTTTATTTTCATAATCATATTCTTCCAGCTGCTATTTTTAAAAGATATCAAAAGTTAAAATATGGTTCTAATTTTAAAACATTAAAACTTCCAGTTAAAACTCGATGGGGATCATCAGCAATTTGTTTAGATTCATTGTACAAAAATCAACTAGCTTTAAGTCTTGCAATTACTGAAATTTCTAATAATAGTTCAATTGAATTAGATAATGAAATTAAAGCAATTATATTAAATGAAAATTTTTGGAATGAACTAAAATCACTTTTATATTTATTAAAGCAACTTACTATAGGTATTTTTCTTTTTGAAAGTGATACTCCAAAACTTTCAGAATTTTATGAATGGTATGATAAAATTATAGGACTAGATTGTAAGTAATTTAATTTAATATAAATATTAAAAATTGTTACAAATTATAATGAAATTAGACTAAAAAAAATTAATTACTATTAGCTCTGCTACTAGTAATCAATAATAATTTAATTTTATTTTAATCTGTTACAAAAATTATTATTTTTAATATTATAATTTTATATAAATTAAAATTTTATTAAGAGAACTAACATTTATTATATAAATATAGCCCCTTCAGAGTCAGTCATTTGACAATTACAAGTTCTAAAGTAATTTATTATTTGACAATTGAGTAACCAATAATATAAAGTTTTATTATAATTATTTTAGAACTTGTAATTCCAAATAACTAACTCTGGAGGGGGCTTTATTTATATAATAAGTGTTAATTCTCTAATAAAATTTTAAATTTATATAATATTATATATGAAAATTTTATATAAATATATTAATAATAATTTGCTATTTTAGGTATTCAGCAACTTTCTGATAATATTTGTAATAAAATATTAGATATATTATCTGAAAGATGGACAAAAATGTATCATCCTGTTCTTGAAGTTGCATATCTATTAGATCCAAAATTTGTTGGACGGAATCTTGAAGCAGATGGAATGTCAATTATTTCAGATTTTTTAGAACAATATTATTCAGATAAAGCAGAAATTATTTATACACAAATACTTCAATATAAATCACAAACTGGTCCATTTCAAAATCAACTCGCTTGGAAAGCAATAAAAAAAGTTGATTCAATTACATGGTGGAAAGGAAATTTTAAATTATCAGCTCCTGAACTTTGTAATTTAGCACAACGAATACTTACAATTCCAACATCTTCAGCTTCTTCAGAACGTAACTGGTCAGCATTTAGCTATATACATGATAAAAAAAGAAATCGGTTAAGCCCAGATAAAGTTTTTAAACTTGTTTATATTTATAGTAATTATAAGTTAAAATTAATACAAGAAGAAAGAAAAAATAGAAATTTTGATAAAAATAATGATTTAAATGATATATTTGATCATTTAAGTCAAAGTGATAGTGATGAAGATATTTGTAGTGATGAAAATATTTGTAGTGATGAAAATATTTGTAGTGATGAAGATAGTAATGATGATCTTTATGCAAATGAAGATATTTATAGTAATAATGATGATAATATGAATAGTAATAATTAGTTTTAATTTTTTAAATTAAAATATTTAAACATTAAATATATATTTATATTTTAGTTTTATAAATATATATAATTATATATTGTTAAGATTTTTTCCTTAATAATATTAAGGTTTTTTTTCTCTTAACATATATATAATTGTATATAATTTTTTAAATAACAATATATTTTATTAAATTTTAAATATAAATAAATTTATTTTATAAATTAAATACAAAATATTTAGAAATTAATATTAAATATATAAAAAAAAACAAATATATTAAGTAATCAATATAAAAACTTGATATTATATTTTTTAGTAAAATACATATACTATACTATTTTGTACTGTACGTACTGTACGTACTGTACGTACTGTACGCGAAAAAAATTGGATTATCATATAAACGGCACATCTCTATGCTCAATGCTTTTCTGGAAGAAATTAAAAATGATTATCAAAATGGTGGTTCGCAGTTTCGTGCTGCATTGGACAAATTTACTAGACGGTATCATGCATCAAAAGCAATATCATTCACACGGTTATCCTCTTTTCTTTACAACAGTAATGCAGATCCAACCAATATTAAAAGCGGTGCTATGATACGTGTTCAAGTTGAATTTACCAAACATCGCAACTCTGAAAGTTCTGGTGGTAAGTTGCATGGTAAAGAAAAATCAAGTAAAGAAAATCGGGATCCTCCGACAATTCCAAGTCGGAAGAAAAGGAAGCACAATAAAAAAGAACATAATCTGTCCAAAAATATTTCAAAAAATCAATTAAATTGATTATTTATTGCATTTTAAAAAAAAAAAAAAATAATAACAATTATTTCAGCAAATTTCTACTTTCATAATCTGCTGTTTCAATATTTTTTAGTAATTCAAGAGTTTAACGCTTTAAAATTCAAAAATAGTAAATTTTACTCTTTTATAACGTTAAATAAATATGAAGTTATCGAAATTATCGGTAATGTTATCGGTATTGGCAAAGATAGTTTTTTCGATCATACGCATAAAATTTCGCAGACACGTGATGATATGCTCTAAAATTCTATTGGCCGAAAAAAAATCGCGACGCGTCATTGCGTTTTTCGATTAAAAAGCTAATTTTCGATATTATGGTAAGGGTGAGCATTCGGACGACTTTAGCAAAAGCCTCATATATAGCAAAATTTTGCAAGAAATTTTTTTGTTAAGACGCAGAAGGTGGTTGTGTAAGCCAAATTTTGCGTTATAGACGATTTTTGAAAAAGCCGGCTGTTTTGCTTCGTTGTCACGTTACACCTGATCCTGTGCCATAATTGGTTCGAAATCACGTGTCTGCGGAATTTTTATGCAGTTCCTATGTATAATGTAAAAACGTATATATTGATTTAAAAATTCACACGTGATATGTCGGACTTTGTGGCTTATGCGCCGCCAACCTGGCACACATTGAAGAATTGCAACAAAAATATCAAGCCAAAAAATTTTTACATGATCATATCACATGAACAATAACACAGTTTAAGGGATAAATATTGACTGATCTAAATAAATACATCGACATTCATTCAGTTGCTTAGTACTTACGATAACAGTAAAATTGATTATTGTTGTAATAATGCTAAAGTAATTATAAATATAAAATACGACACTTTTAAAAACAGAAAGAAAATTTTTAATAGAGAAAGAGCAACATTGATAATTTATATAAATTTCCAAATGGAAATAATCAAATCTACTATAGTGAGCTATATATAATAGATGAGGAGAGCTAGTTCCACATCATCAATCGAAATGGATAACAAATTTATTTTCGAATTAGTTGCTAGAAAGGTTATTAATGGGATCTCGAAATTTGGAGCACCTCATTATGCGTATCTAGCGAGTTTGCGTTTTATGCCTGTATATCCTAACTACAAGCAAATTTAGAAAGGAATTTGGAATGTGTTTAACGTTAATTGAGCTAATGCAAGTATGCATTAAAACTACATGTGCAGTAGTGATTTAATATAGTGTTATTACTGTGAGAACATAATTGATCTATTATGAACTCTCCAAGATATTGGGTATAAACTTATTCCATGATCGATTTAAAGGCTGATTTTCGCTGACTGTTTACTTTTTAGGAATTTGTAAAGCTAATGAACTTAGTAATTGCAACCTATTTATCAAGTATCTCAAAATCGAATCGATAAAGAATTTGATTTGATCAGAGAGGAAGATGTATGGGGACGCCCCTTTTTTTCCTTTCCTTTTTTTTCAAAAAAATTTGGTCGGCATATTAGAATTTGTATATAAAAACTGTTGGAGAAACAAACAGCTTAAAATAATATGAGCATAAATATCGGGGAAATTCGAGATTAGATCTTTTATTTACTACATATGATTGATTTTACATAAACCAAGTAAGCTTAGGTTAAATAGTTACATGATTATAAGCAAACAATTATCAAGTCAATAAAATATACTTATATTTTTTTTTATATTTTTCATATTTCCGAAATATAAATTATTTTGTTAAAAATGTCGTATTTAGTATCTTGGATTTCTTTTAGGCTTTTTCTAAGTCTTAAAACATCGTGAACACTTTTTGATGGAATTTCTTTTTTGTTCACGAAGTCTTCATAGTTTCTAACAAAAACGATATCCATTGCAGAATTTTGGCCTTTTGGTTCGACATGTTAAGAAACAAAAAATGTTATTTTTTTTATTTAAATCTCATATAAAAAAGCTGAAATAAAATAAAATGTGAAAAAGCAGCTTTGACAATATAAGAAAAACTTTTTTATTTAATTTGATTTAAAAAATTTCAAATAAATAAATCCGCTTTTATAATAACGATAGTAACGTTAAAGAAATTTGTTCGGCAATAATTGTTGATACACTTTATTCTGATCCGAAGTCACATATGATGCAGATTTTTCCGGCTAACAATTTTTTACGAGCGTCACTTGGGCTGTTATCTAATTCGAAAATATTTAATAATATATATATGTAAGTTGCTTGATTAATTTATTTTATATTACAGTGTATATATTTACGAGATGATACTCAGTAAATAACTTTTAATATGCTATTTAACCAAATCGACATATCTATTCTGTACGGTGCAACTGTTTCTTTTACGAATAGATATTATTAAATTTACATTAAAATTATTCTTATTAACCTAATTTCATCTGATGATATTTTTTGACATTACAAACATTATTTGCTTAAACATCATTCTTATAATATATAAATAGCATCGTAAAGAGATAATATTTATTCTTTGAAATTTGTAATAGAATTTTCAAAGCGTAGAGATAATATTTATTCTTTGAAATTTGTGATAGAATTTTCAAATGTAGCATAAGCTATTTTATCTCTTTAATATAGTTAATTCTCAACTTCAGTTCAAAAAAGAAAAAAATTATAAGTGAAAAGGCGTATACCAGCAATTTATGACAATAATTTCCAAGTCAACATCTGCTGAATTTTGAATAACATAAACTATGCTATAACTCAACAATAACATCAACCCTCCTCATAGTATAACGTAGTAATATTTTAGATATAACATATAATAAATTTATACCATTTAAACTGTTAATTAGATTTTAGATTTATAGACCATAAAAACGTAACTTCTGCATATGATGACAAATAATGAACGTCAGCTCCACAATTCTACTGCGTGAAAATCGGATAATTATAGATATTATTTTCGTGTGCACTTGTAAACTTTCATTGGTATAGAATTATTATACCAATTTTATGAAACTGCCAAATTTTTATAATAGAAATAAAAGACTTCTAAGAATATTACTTTCAACATTAAATGCCAAGAGCAAGCTTTATTAATTCATTTAGAAATTAATCCTGGAACACGCATACTATGCAAAAAAAACTGAATAACTTCTACTTAAAATTGTGTATTCAAAATTTATCAAAATTATTAATGATATAATTTAACAGTTTAATACAAAATGCAAAAAATTGAAGGGAAATTCCAATCTTTAACCATCAGGCAAAAAATCAGTCCAACTTTAGTTGTTATATCTCAGCCTAATTTCATTATTTGGCAGAATAAAATATTTAGCTTAGTTATAACTCTACCTAAGTTATATACTAAAATCTTTAGATAAAAGAGTGATATCATTGAGGTTTGACTAAATTATTTAAACAGCATGTACAATTATCTGAAATATTTTATAGTAAAACATATTTGTTTTTTCCGAAATTGGGAGGTTGCCCTATTCATCTGGTATTTCTAATTTATAAATTTCACTAGCTAAAAAAAGAATTATTAAATAATGTTATGATATAGAATAGTAGAAATTTTTTTTAAAAAAAATAAAAATATAATTACCTTGACATTTATTAGACGAAATAAAACTACTTTTATAATGTGAATTAATATATTCATGTATAATATCATTTTTTCCATTCAGTAATTTTTTATCAGATTCAGATAATTCAGATAAAATAATTTCGTTATTCTGCCATTCTGCAAAAATATCACAAATTTCAGTTGCTGTTGGTCGTTCATTTGGTTCTATATTCCAACATTTCTTCATTAAACCTGCATAGCAGTTTGCTGTATTGTCATAAATATGTGGTCTTAAACCGTTGCATACATGTATTTGAAATTGTAATTTTGATTGTAATTTTGATTTTAGTTCAAAAGGTACGGGTTTACCGTATAAAATTTCCCACATAATTATACAAAACGGATAAATATCAGATGCTTTAGTATATGAATGATTATTCAAAACCTCAGGGGTAATATAAGGTAAAATTCCACAAATTTTATCAGATTTTGATTTTAATTCAATATTAGCTGTTATCGAAAGGCCCAAATCTGCAATGTATGCGCTTTTAAAACTATTAAGTAGTATATTTCCGCTATGTAAATCACGATGAATAAGATCATGAGAATGAATTATATGAAGATCTGATGCAATACATTGTAGCAGGTTTAATTTGTCCTTCCAATCCATTTGAGCAATGGTAAGTAAATTATTGCGCAAACAACCTTCTTGTGCATAATCCATGACAAGAATAAAATCTTTAGAAGCTACGTCTTTTGAAATACCGAAACATTTTAAAAATGTTGGATCTTTAAGACTAATATCACAATATGCTTTTAACTTATTATTGAAATAAAATATAATATGTCCAAATTATTAGCATAAATAATAACATAATAAATAAAAATATTTAAAAAATTACCTCTCTTATAAATTCTTCATGATGATTATTTGATTCATGAAATAATTTAAGCGCAAATTTTCTGCTCAAATGTTTACTTTTATCAAGCCATTTAGCATAAAATACAGTTGCAAATCCACCTCTACCTATTTCTTTAATATCTTTAAATTCGTCATAAGAAATCCAAGACAAATGATATTTATTTTCCGTTAATATCTTTTTCATTTCTGAATTATTTATCCACTCATTTTTAGCTATTAATAATTTAAAAATTTTTGTCAATAAATAAATAAACTAATAAAATATTTCATAAAAATAATAATTATAAAATAATACCCAATGTTAAATCCTTTCCTCTAATCGCGATTTAAATGTACAAAATTATTAAATAAGTATATATTATATATAATGAATGAGTATTATAATTTGTTGCTTTGAATACGTTCACTACCAATCGAAACGTCACGATCAGGTGTAAAAGTTCTTTTTTCTTAAAAACCGATTATAATTGAAATTTCTCTTATTAAATCACTTATGGTATTACATAATTATAACCTTATTTTAATTCTAACCTTGATTTTAATCAACAGCACCTGATCTCATGAATGGATTGTGATACGTCACAATGCATGGCACAAATTTAAACTCAAAATTTACCTTTGATACCAGTATTTAGCTTTATCTAGATCTCTTCCTATTCCAATTCCATTTCGATAACATTCCGCAACTTTTGACATTCCACTAGCATTCCCCAAATCTGCAGCTTTTTGATAATAAATAAAAGCCTGATTTTCATCCTTTTCAACACCAATTCCATAACGATAACAATATCCAACGTTAAATATTCCGTTAATATTCCCCATATCTGCAGATTTTTGATAATAATCGAAAGCCTTTTGTTCATCCTTTTCAACTCCAATCCCTTTATGATAACAACGTCCAACGTCATATATTCCGTTAATATTCCCCATTTCTGCAGATTTTTGATAATAAATGAAAGCCTTATGTTTATCCTTTTTAACTCCAATTCCATTTCGGTAACAATATCCAACGCTATATATTCCGTTAATATTCTCCTTCTCTGAGGATTTTTGATAATAAATGAAAGCCTTATGTTCATCCTTTTCAACACCAATTCCATAAAGATAACAATATCCAACGCTATATATTCCGTTAATATTCCCCATATCTGCAGATTTTAGATAATAATCGAAAGCCTTATATTCATTCTTAGAAACTCCAATTCCTTCATCATAACAATATCCAACGTCATATATTCCATTAATATTCTCCATCTCTGCTGATTTTTGATAATAAACGAAAGCCTTATGTTCATCCTTGTCAACTCCAATCCCATTACGATAACAATATCCAACACTAAATGTTCAATCAGCGTCACCCATCTCTGCTGACTTTTGATAATAAATGAAAGCCTTATTTTCATCCTTTTCAACTCCAATTCCATTTTAATAACAATATCCAACGTTAAATATTCCGTTAATATTCTCCATATCTGCAGATTTTTGATAATAAATGAAAGCCTTATTTTCATCCTTTTCAACTCCAATTCCATTACGATAACAATATCCAACGTTAAATAATCCGTTAATATTCCCCATCTCTGCAGATTTTTGATAATAAATGAATGCCTTATGTTTATCCTTTTGAACTCCAATTCCTATCATAACATTCTCCAACATTAAATGTTCCTTCAGCGTGACCCATCTCTGCAGATTTTTGATAATAAATGAAAGTCTTATGTTCATCCTCTTCAACCCATTTGCCGTAATAATAACAACTTGCAAGAACGATTTGAATTATAGGATTGATTTGATCATTTAATAAGCAAAAGTTGATTATATCAAATGGATTTTGTTTTTTGTTTATTAGAAATTGTTCTAACGTTTCAAGAATTGAATGATAATCTTTGCCTTTCAATCTTTCATTATCATACAGATTACACATTTCTTTAATAATTTCAACATTTGATAAACTGTAATTTGTACTGGCTTCTTTTCGAACATTTGATATCTTGTCTCAAGAAAGTTAAACGTGTTCATATGAAACTATCAAATTTATAAAGGTACATATGTATTACGTTACATATTTATTGTCCGGAGAGTAGCGGAGGACGATCTATGGTATTATGCTCATGTTTTTATTTATTTTAGTTAGTATTATTTTTTTTCATTATGTATTTCTTATTTGGGCGTAGTTGTGGCTTGATCGGGAGATCGAATCTCCAAACGGGTGATCTAGACTCCAAACGGGAGATTAAATCCCCAATCGACAGAACAAATCCCCAATCGACAGATTTAATCTCCAAATGACTGATTAAATCACCCATTCGAAGGATTAATGCCCCATACGAATTCAAATATATATTTGAGTTTAGTTTCTGCTTAGGAGAAGAGACAACTTTACTGAAACTATAAAAAAATTAAAAATATTATGATTATATATCTATTATGTTTTTATTATATTTTAAAAAACGTTATAATTACTAGTTATAAGTTAATAATAATAATATAAATAATATATATTAAAACTGTTTTAGTAATATTAATAAAAACATTTTTAAACCATTATTAAACTAAATAAATTTCATATTTATAGTATAATATAAATATTTATATTATATAAATATATTATATTATAATATATTTTATAATATTAAATATAATATAAATAAAACAAATCAATAATATAATGATTTAGACAAATGTGTTTACCCCAAAATCTTGCAAAAAAGATTTTTTGTTAAAATACGAAGGATGGTTTCATAAGCAAAATTACGAGATATAAGCATTTTTTAAAAATAATTTTGGTTTAAAAAATATTTTTAAAAAACTTATTTTAATATATTTTTAAAATATAATAATAATGTTTTTATAATATTTTTAATAATATTAAAATAATGTTTTAAAAATATTTTAAAAAAATTATTTAAATTTTTTTTTAAAATATAATAATAATATTTTTACAATATTTTTAATAATGTATTAAAAACATTTTTAAAAGTTTATTTTAAGTTATTTTTAAATAATAATAATAATGTTTTTATAATAATTTTGATAATATTAAAATAATGCTTTAAAAACATTTTTAAAAAGCTTATTTTAAACTATTTTTAAAATATAATAATAATGTTTTTATGATATTTTTAATATATTAAAATAATGTTTTAAAACCATTTTTAAAACTTTATTTAAAGTTATTTTTAAATATAATAAGAATGTTTTTATAATAATTTTGATAATATTAAAATAATGCTTTAAAAACATTTTTAAAAAATTTATTTTAAAGTATTTTTAAAATATAGCAATAATGTTTTTATAATATTTTTAATAATATTAAAATAATATTTTAAAATATTTTTAAACAATTTATTTTAAACTATTTTTAAAATATAATAATAATGTTTTTATAATAATTTTATAATATTTTTGAAACAGATTTAAATTTTTATTTTATTTTTAAAATTTTTATTATATTATTAATATATTATAAAAACATTATTAAAATATTTTTTTATATAAAAGCATATTTATTATATTTTCAAAATATTATTATTTTATTATAAAAACATATATACTTTTTTTTAAGTTTCAGTAAAGAAGTAGTTAATGATTGTATATAATATTTAGTATAGTCAGACCTCTCTATAATTACCAAGTTGGTTACACGCTAATATGGTGATTATATTTAAATGTGATCATAAATTAAAACCTCTATATAGTCACAGTTATATTAAAATTTTTATAAAGTGATAATAAAAATTTACAATAAAAAACTATTATAAATCATTAAATAGAATATTTATAACCACAATATATCATAATACAAATATTATTTTATTATTTTTTTACTATAAAATAGGCTACTACCTAAAATAAGCCACCTCCTCTCTTTTGGTCAAAAAACTTAAAAAACATTTTGACCTAAAAATAAGATACCCCATGATTGACAATAGTCCTATATAGTAAAGTCCAAATTCTTCTATGTAAATTGATTATTATTAGTTAAGTAAACTTATTTGAAGATCAAAATATGCTTACTCTAAAAATTTTATATAAATTGGACAACTTTTTATTATTTAACTTTTAACTAATTTTTACTTTTGATGAAAAAATTAAAATTGTTAAAAAAATATATTCAATGAAAATAAAAAATTAAAAGTTAAAGTATAAAAATTTTGGAGAATATGTATTTTGATTTTCTGAACATACCGTATCTGTTCGAAAATAAGCTACCCTTTTTGGCCAAAAAGTTACACAAAAAATTGTGGAGTAGCTTATTTTCAGATTGTTGAATTTTTCGAAAAATTGAAAAACATACTAATAAAAAGTTGTCCAAATGCCATAAAATTTTTACTATAATTGTATTTCGTTGTGCTAAACAAGTTTACTTAATCAAACTTTTGAAGTTTATATAGTAAAAAAAAGTTTTATATGTAGTGACTGTTAACATTGCTTTAAAAATTTTTCTGAAAATCTGGGGGTAGCTTCTTTTGGAGGTAGCTTATTTTCAGAAACCTACGGTATTAACTTAAGTGTTTATGATCAACTAACATAGTAAAATATAGACTTTACTATATAGTGATTACTTGTGATACTAAAAAACCACTTTTATCTAAAAATAAGCTATTTTTGGGCACAAATAGCATCAGGAAAATAAAAACATTAATAATCTGTAGGGATCTACAAATTTATCAAATAAGTGCAAATCTTGTTTAAAAAATTGCAAAGATCTTCATATTTAAATTTTTGCAGTTCTTTGCAGATTTCTTGCCAAAAATCTGTGCAAATATTTAAAAAGTATAATCTTTGCAGATAATAATAGGTGCTGCCTATTATAATCTGTGATAATCTCCAAAATTATAACTACAAAAACAATAAACAAAACAAAACAAAATAATAAATAAATAAACATGTTTTTTATTTACTCTTTTTTTTAATGATTTTTTCTTTTTTATTTTTTTTTTTGATTTTATTATTAATTTTTTTAATTGGTTTTTTTCACAGATTTAATTTTTTTGGGTCTACTAAAATGCACCTATGGTGTTCTACACTATGTTATACAAAACTATTAGAATAGCCAATCAAAATTTAAGATCAGGTATAACATAAAATTTCTATCTCTAAAGTTTGCTTATGAAACCACCTTTGGGGTTCTAATAAAAAAAATTCCTTGCTAAATTTTGGTATAAACTATACCACCTGCCCTAACCTAGGTCTCATTCTAACCCTAAGGTAATGATAATTTAATTTTTGGTTTATAAAAGTTTATTTTTTGTTTTTGTTACACAGACTTGCAAATCTAATTTACCTATAGTATAAAACACCCATAGGCACATTTTATATTATCTGAATTTTTTTATTTATTTATGTTATTATTTTTTTATTATAATATCATTTTTAAATAAAAAACTGATGGTCAAAATAAAAAGTAAATTTCTGGTTATTTTTATAATAAGAAATAACTGGAATTTACTTTTATTTCCACCATATTGCATATATGCTTGTTTTTATTTATTTATTTATTTAATTTATTTATTTTTATCAGTATTATTTATTTATTTATTTTTTATTTTATTTTCATTTTATTTATTTTAATTTTGGTTTTTTTTTCAATTGAATTAAATTATTTTTTCATTTTATTTAATTTTTTTATTATTTTTTTATTATTATTATTATTATTTTTTATTATTTAATCATTTTTTAATTTGTTTTATTACTGATTGGCGTCATAAATAGCTAATTACTACAATTATATTTACTACATATATTACTACATGGTCTTTTTTAAACCGTAATTGTAGTATAACTTACTATATGTAGTAATATTTACTAATGTATTAATACTTACTACTTACTACATGTAGTAATGTAGTATTACTTACTTCATGTAGTAATATGTAGTAATGTAATATTACTTACTATATGTAGTATTACTTACTACATGTAGTAATATGTAGTAATGTAGTATTACTTACTATACATAGTAATAGTAGTAATGTAGTATTATTTACTACACATGTAGTAATGTCATATTACTACATAAAGTAATATAGTATTATAATATTCCTTAACCCCAGCGGCTCTAATTTATTTTAAATAATTATCTGCTTTATATATATATTCATACAGTCTAACCTCCCAAAACTGGTACACTCGGTAGACAAACTTTATATCAGTTTTGAGAAGGTATCAGATTTAAAAAAAAAGTGGGTTAAAAAGAAACTGTACTTACCAAGAACCATTCATAAAAAGAATTAAGGTACCATGAATTGAATTCGTACTATGGCCACTTTGTCAATATGCGCCTGATTTTCCTGCGCCATTTTACTTTTGCTCTGAAAAACAGATATATTTATAAAAAGAAAAAACCTGCAAATACAGCACAATACTGGCCCCTTTTGGATGTTTTATTTCAAGATCTCAATATTTAAAAAAGCTCAATTCTACAACAATGGCATTTTATATGATGCAGGTCTGATCTAAAATTAAGTAATTATCGCATTACGGCCTGCTTTAGCTGATAACGTCAAATATATATCATATGTATATATGCATGTACTGTGTGTACATGCACATGTACGTACATATTTGAGAAATATGAAGAAAATGATCCATTTTTGTTTAATAATATATATTAAAAAAATAAAAAAAAAACCAATAAAAAATGCCTTTAAGTAGTAGTTTATTTATATTTAAGACAGTACACTACTTTATTTAATGCGAAGTTCTTTTCATTAAGTAAAAACTTCGTTAACTAAACTATTTACATCATAATCATAATTTGGTTGTTCTTCAACAACTTCATTTTCTAAATCCGATTCAATGTTATTGTTTGGCCTTCTTCTCTAAAAATCTCGTGATTCAAATCAAAACTTTCTTCCAAAACTAAAAGCTCATCTAATTTTTCAAATTCCACACTATCATAATCGTAATCATCAGAATCTTCATCTGAATTATCGTCATCTAATTCCTCAATTTCATCTGTTACGGCTAACACATCTTCTAAAGTAAGATCCCGATCGATATAGGAAATTTCTTTTTTGGCATGTGTTGTGTAATATCAGTGAATTTTTGCTAATGCTTCTACTTTTTCAAATGCTAAGCGGGTTCTTTTTTTCCTATAAATATATCCCAAGGTTGAAAAAACCCTTTCACAAGATGCAGAATGCAGAGTAATAGTAAGAAGTTTAACTGCTAAGGTAGGAAGATAATCATAAACATCTTCAATCGTTTTCTACCATGCCTGTGGTGTTTGGCAATCAGGTTCAAATGGTTCATTAAATGGTGGTTCGTTTTCTTTATAGGATGCAAGTTGTCCCAGAAGTTATCGGCAAGAAGTTTCATTTTTTCCAAAAGCTTTCCACAAATTACCTGCATACCTTGAGATTTTTTATATTGACTCTTTTAAAACCAAGCACTAATAAATATATATACAGTCAACCCTCTATAAATGCAACTCGTAGGGACAAGCCTACAACGTGCATTTAGGGAGGGTTGCATTTAGAGAGAGCCAATTAAATTGCAGCTTTTAAAAATTAGATCATCAAGTTTGTGTAACTTCTACCAAAATGTATAACCTATCTTAAATACTAAAATTTGATTGGCCACGTGCATTTAGGGAGGTTAGTGTGATATAAAATGTTATTCAAGAGAACGTGCATTTACAGAATATAGAACGTGCATTTAGCACTAATAACATTTTACGGAATAGAAAAAAACGTGCATTTAGAGAGGTATTGCATTTATGGAGGTTGCATTTATGGAGGGTTGACTGTATTATTTTAAATAAATAATATAAAATGTTATATAGATAGTATTTTTAATAATAAATAAGTATATATAGTTTATCTCTAAATTTTGGATGCAAAAAATATGCCAAATAATACGCGTCATTATTAAATTCTAAAAGCCGCCTATTGATAGAGGTAATGCAATATCTTCGAGATGTAGTATGTTGGTCCTGAGGCATTTAGTAAATTGTAGCTGCTAATTTAATCAAATGGACAAAACAATCTGCTAGTGTTGAATCTCGACTTTCAAGTTGAATTATAGATTCTTTAATTGGTCGTAAAATAGAAGTTATAAAGTGCAAATCATCATAAAATGACCCTCTATTTAAAATCATATATACTTCATTATTTGAAATAACATCCAAATTATGCTCTAAAATCTTTTAATCAATATGTAAAAAATTAGTTTACAATAAGTTCACTATAATAATAATAATTAATTTAAATACAGAACAACTTACTCGAATAAATGCAACTTTTAAATGTAATATTGAATAAATTGCATTATAATAACTTGACCAATGAGTTGCTGTATATCGTTTAATACCCCCACCTACAATATTATTAATTTGGATTTCATTTTCAAGCATTGAATTAGCTAAAGGAGATGATCTAAAAAATTGAGCAACTAATGTTGCTTGAGACAAAACAAGCTTTGCAAAAGATTCTTTCATGATATCTTTACAAATAAGATTTAGCTGATGGGCTATGCATGATACATTCATGATATGCGGAAACTTTTGTGTAATTAGTCGTCTTGCTGCTGCAACATTTGCACCATTATCACTAACTACTGCGCAAATTTTTTCAGTTCCAATTTGAGTAATAATTGTCTCAATTTCTTGTGCTAAAAATTCTGCTGTATGATGTGCATTTGAATAGTTACGTAAAGCATATAGGTGTTCTTTACAATCTGGTGTTAAAAGTAAAAAATTCCAAATTGATCAGCCCTTTGGATCGGTCCAACCATCAAGTGCTATAAACAATAAATATAAAAAATATTATAATATATTTAAAAATTATAACAAGAAAACTTTAATAATAATATTAATTTACCAAGTGTAATATATTTTTTGATTTGTAACTCATTTTCCATTTTTGCTTCTACTTGGATCATCTGCTTATTAAAAATTGTTACTGCGAGTGTTTTATTATTAGGTATGTTAAAACCTGGTCAAAGATCTTGAAGCCATGCACGAAAAATTTTATTACTGGCAACATTAAATGGGACACCCGCGCAAATAAATGCGAGACACATGCCATCTGCCAATTGTTCTTGTCGTTTTGAAGATAATTCTTGATTTTCGATGTATTTAAGAATATCTCCCTTATTTGTAGGATTTACTTTTTGTTTTTTATTTGATTTTTGATTTTCATTGTTATCAATTATTTGTTTATAATAAAAAAGTTTTATGTCTGGTGGTGCTTTTGAACAATCATGCGCAATATGTATTTTGAAGGTCATTAAATCTTCACATGCCCACTGTTGTGAACAATATTTGCAATTAGCTGAATAGTGACCACCTTTTTTCTTTTCTATTTGGTTAAAATGATTCCATACTAGATTAAAAGGTCGACTAGCTATGTTTTGTTGTCTATTACTATTAGCCCCTTCGGAACTACTAGTAAAAGTTGAAGTTGATTCATTATCGTTCCTGGCTATGTTTTGTTGTCTATTACTATTAGCCATTTCGGAACTACCGGTAAAAGTTGAAGTTGATTCATTATCGTTCATATCATTAGGGGAAGACATTTTTGGAACGAAAAAAAAGATTATCGTTATAATCTAAATATAAAAATTTTTATGCCGATCATTATCCTTGTTCGTATAAGTAATTTCCCAAAATAACAAAACCAAAGATTAGATATTCTATTAAACCTATCTCTATTAGCAGATTTCTGATGATGAATAAATAAATACCTTATTGTTCATCCTTCTCCGTTTTAATTCCTTTGTAATAACAATTTCCAAGATTGTTCATAATTATAACATTCCTATATTTGTAGATTTTTGATAATATTTGAAGACTTTAAGGTTATCTTTATCTCCAATTTCTCTATAATAGTAATTATATTTTTGATAATAAATAAATTCTCTTGGTTATTTTTTTTACTCCTTCTTGAATAATATTGCATTCCAAATCATAGTATATTAGGTTAATCTTTATCTTCTTATGCTCTTCTTATTCCATGCCGATTCTTCTACTACTACAATACTCAACATAGCTTACATAGTTTATATCATAGCATTCCACATCTTGGTAGATTTTAATAATGTTCGAATGTCCGTTTTAATTCGAAGTTCATATTAAAAATGACTAACATTAAATATTCCATCTATATCATCCATCTCGGCAGATTATTGATACAGTAATTGACTACGCTTTATATTCATCTTTCAACTCAAATTCATATTGATAACAATAAACTGTCGCTCATTTCAGTATATTTTAATTAAAGCTCCTTACGTCCATCCTTTTCTACTCTAATTTCTCCTTGACAACAATATTCAATAACACATTATCAGGTTAGAATTTACTCCATTTCTACTTTATTTTTACTTTTACTACGCTATACTAATGATGCCTTTGTTTATTCACAATTTACACTTCAATCACAACCCACGTCTTCAATTACAACCCTCCTTCAATCAAAACCCACAGTTACCGCAACGACAAGGTTTTAGTTTTTGCATTACTTGTGAAGAGAACTATACTGTATTTATATGCGACTCCCTATATTTACAATGTGCGTGCATAAAACTCACCGTAACTCAATCCGGGTTCGATCGTTTTTATTATCACTAATAAACACTGCATGCATAATACTCCATAACCGATATATCAAAATATATCTCTAACCAATTATAGTTTACGTTAGATCCGATTTGCAGGCATATCACATGTTCAGATTAGATACTACTAAATCGCAAGATAGCCTAGTGTTCTGATCCTGGTATCACCCGGGTCAGATAATAGTGGCCCAGGTTGGGATTTTCATGACGGGCCGGAACATATAGCGTATAATAATTATTACATGTAGTAATAAATACTACATGTAGTAATAAATACTACATGCAGTAATAAATACTACATGCAGTAATAAATACTACAAGTAGTAATAAATACTACAAGTAGTAATAAATACTACATGTAGTAATAAATACTACATGTAGTAATAAATACTACAAGTAGTAATAAATACTACATGTAGTAATAAATACTACTTGTAGTAATAAATACTACATGTAGTATTTATTACTACATGTAGTAATAAATACTACTTGTGGTGATAAAAATTATATATAATAATAATTACTACATGTAGTAATATTTACTACATGTAGTAAATATTATTACAATTACTACTTTTTGTAGTAAATAATTACTACATTACTACATTCATGATTTGAATTACGACGCCAATCACTACTTCTTTGTATATTTCGTATGTAGGAATTTTAAATTCTTCAATTTCAAAGTTCATAAATTATGATCTATTAATTTTTATTACATTAATTCAATAATTTCTAATTAACATCGATAAGATTCGTTTAAATCATCTTATGGATTATAGTGGCATTCATAACATGACTTAAATAGTATAAAGAATAGTTAACCAGTGTCAGAGTAGAATTTCTTTATTATTGTCAAATTACCTTTGTACATTCTGGTCATGTCTAATATTAGTTAAAACATACGTTGCTTATCTTTTTGACGTAATAAGTTTCTGCATCTATTGTTTATATTGAGCCTTTGGTTAAAAATGCAACTTCGTGATTGATTGCTAAATTTATAACATCAAAACTGTTTAAATAAATATTATATTAAATAGATAGATTGATTTATTTAATTATCCATTTATGCATTATCACATTAACTTAGAAATTTTATTCTTAAATTTCCTAATCTATGAAGTATAATTAAGGATGTTGTTCTCAAGCACCTTAATCAATCTGTTGGAACGGGTCTGAGGCTAAATTTTTATTAGTAAAGAA
>QKWP01000317.1:214487-228092 GCA_003550325.1 Gigaspora rosea
CTCATTTATAAATTCTTTGTGATAAATATTTGATCCATGGAGCAATTTAAGCGCAACAGGCCTGTCCAAATTTTGACTTTTATCATCCCATATAGCATAATATACAGTTGCAAATCCACCTTTACCTATCTCAAAAATATTATTAAATTCATCATAAGGAATCCACGATAACTGATATTTATTTTCTGTTAATATTTTTTCAAATGATCTTCAAATTCATGAATATGCTGCCATTCGCGTTCATTCGTTGTTGATATTTATTTATAAATTTTACAGTAATCAATTATAGATTTTAAGATTTTAATAATAATATAGTTTATGCTAATGATAATACCTGATTAGTGATACGGGCTAAAGATGCTTGACGAAATAATTTTTGCGATGACGAAATGGTTTCGTCATGGTTTCGTCATGATGAAACTTTGACGATTGACGAAACCCCCGACGATTGACGAAACCTATGACGAATTGACGAAACATATGACGAATTGGCGAAACCTATGACGAATTGACGAAACCCTTGACGAAACCTCCAACGATTGTTGAAACATTGACAACCGATTCAGCCAGTAATTAAACAGCAAGCTTCTATATAGTGATCTTGGATACGCTAAACCTTAAATTCTTTCAAAAGAATGTTATTTCATGATAAGGTTTCATTGGCGTTTTCTTTTTTCCTCTTTCGCACGTGATCAAATTTATGTCGGGTTGATCCGGAATAGTCAAAATTTGTGCACGCGTTTATTTCGTCGTTTCCGGATCAACCCGATATAGATTCCGAACACGTGGAAGAGAAGCGAAAACACTTGAAAGCCAATGTTTAAATCGACCTTGGTGTACTAATTAAAAATGAGAGAACGAAATTTACATATAATGAGCACCAATCTATCGTTGTAGCCTCCAATACTAACACCCTAACCCTAAACTCCTATCTTTACGCGCTTTGTTTATTTACAAAATTTAATTTCCTTTTTTGATTTGTTATTCGTAAATAAGTAAAATCACGATGGATAACGAGAATGTAATGGATATCTAGATTGTTATCCAACCTATATTGATTCTCTCGCATTATCGCCTGTTCTGTTAAAACATCGTTTTTTTTTAGCTCTTATCGTTATCGTTATTGACCGCGATTTTCCTATGGATTTGCCTAAAAGGTTAATTTGGTTATATTTTTTGTTGGTGATACTATATTATACCCTTTGCGGTTATTGAAACACTTCTTAATTTTTATAAATGCGTAATTAACTCTAACTTGTATGAATATAACTCATCAGGTTTCGTCATAGGTTTCGTCAATTCGTCATATGTTTCGTCAATTCGTCATATGTTTCGTCAATTCGTCATAGGTTTTGTCAATCGTCAGGGGTTTCGTCAATCGTCAATTCGTCAATTGGAAGTCATCTGACGAAATGGTTTCGTCATTCGTCAATGACGAATGATTAGTCATTCGTCAGGCATCTTTAAAGATGGTTAACACAATAGTTTAATGCAAAATGTAAAAAATTGAAGGGAAATTTACAACCTTTAAAAATCAGGCAAAAATCACAGTCAAATCAGTTATATCATCACCAAGTTATATCAAAACCTAAATTATATATCCATTATTTAGCAGAATAAAGTATCTATTTGTTAAATTTTAGTTTGGTTATATCTCTACCAAAGTTTTATACTAAAACACTTTATACAAAAGGATGATATAACCGAGGTTTGACTATATTACATAAACAGCATGCACAATTATCTATAATATTCTATAGTAAAGCATATTTTTTCCAAAATTGGGAGGTTGCCCTATCCAACGATTGTATCCGGTATTTCTAATTCATAAATTTCACTATCTATAAAAAGAATTATTAAATAATGTTATGATATAGAATAAGAATATTTTTTTTTAAAAAAAAAAAAAATAAAAATAGAATTACCTTGACATTTATTAGACGAAATAAAACTACTTTTATAATGTGAATTAATATATTCATGTATAACATCATTTTTTCCATTCAGTAATTTTTTATCAGATTCAGATAATTCAGATAAAATAATTGCATTATTCTGCCATTCTGCAAAAATATCACAAACTTCAGTTGCTGTTGGTCGTTCATTTGGTTCTATATTCCAACATTTCTTCATTAAATCTGCATAGCATTTTGCTGTATTATCATAAATATGTGGCCGTAAACCGTTACATACTTGTATTTGAATTTGCAATTTTGATTGTAATTTTGATTTTAGTTCAAAAGGTACGGGTTTACCGTATAAAATTTCCCACATAATTATACCAAATGAATAAATATCAGATACTTTAGTATATGGATGATTATTCAAAACCTCAGGGGCAATATAAGGTAAAATTCCACAAATTTTATCAGATTTTGGTTTTAATGCAATATTAGCTGTTATCGAAAGGCCCAAATCTGCAATGTATGCGCTTTTAAAACTATTAAGTAGTATATTTCCACTATGTAAATCACGATGAATAAGATCATGAGAATGAATTATATGAAGATCTGATGCAATACATTGTAGCAGGTTTAATTTGTCCTTCCAATCCATTTGTGCTATAGTAAGTAATTGTTGCGCAAACAACCTTTTGAAGCATAATCCATGACAAGGATATAATCTTTAGAAGTTATATCTTTTGATATACCGAAACATTTTAAAAATGTTGGATCTTTAAGACTAATATCACAATATGCTTTTAACTTATTATTAAAATAAATATAATACGTTCAAATTATTAACATAAATAATAAACCAAGAATAACATAATTAATAAAAAAAAATTTAAGAAATTACCTCTCTTATAAATTCTTCATGACGATTATTTGAGTTATGAAGTAATTTAAGCGCAGCAGGTCTGATCACATTTTGACTTTTATCATGCCACCTAGCATAAAATACAGTTGCAAATCCACCTCTACCTATTTCTTCAATATCTTTAAATTCGTCATAAGAAATCCAAGACAACTGATATTTATTTTCCGTTAATATTTTTTTCAAATCATCTTTAATTTCTGAATTATTTATCCACTCATTTGTTACTATTAATTATTTATAAAATTTTGTCAATAAATAAATAAACTAATAAAATATTTTATAAAAATAATAATTATGATATAATACCCAATGTTAAATCTTTTTCCCTAACGCTATTTAAATGTAAAAATTATTAAATGAGTATATATTATATATATTGATGCAGATATAATGAACGAGTATTGTAATTTGTTGGTTTGGATACGTTCAATACCAACCAAACATCACGATCAGGTGTAAAAGTTCTTTTTTCTTAAATATCGATTATAATCGAAATTTCTCTTATGAAATCACTTATTACATAATTATAACCTTATTTTAATTCTAATCTTGATTTTAAAAATAGCACCTGATCTCATGAATGGATTTTGATACTTCAAAATACATAGCACAAATTTAAACTCAAAATTTACCTTTGATACCAGTATTTAGCTTTATCTAGATCTCTTTCTATTCCAATTCCATTTCGATAACATTCTGCGACTGACGACATTCCACTAGTGTTCCCCAAATTTGCAGATTTTTGATAATAAATAAAAGCCTTATGTTCATCCTTCTCAACTCCAATTCCAAGACGATAACAATTTCCAACGTTTAATATTCCGTCAATATTCCCCATCTCTACAGATTTTTGATAATAAATAAAAGCCTTATGTTCATCCTTTTCAACTCCAATTCCTTGAAGATAACAAGATCCAACCTTAAATGCTCCATCAGCGTACCCCATCTCTGCAGATTTTTGATAGTAAATGAAAGCCTTATGTTCATCCTTAGAAACTCCAACTCCGTATTCATAACAACTTCCAACGTTATATATTCCGTCAATATTCCCCATCTCTGCAGATTTTTGATAATAAATGAAAGCCCACAATTCATCCTTTTCAACTCCAATTCCATTACGATAACAATTTCCAACATTAAATGCTCCATCAGAATCCCCCATCTCTGCAGATTTTTGATAATAAATGAAAGCCTTATGTTCATCCTTTTCAACTCCAACTCCGTATTCATAACAACATCCAACATTGTTTGTTCCATTAGCATCACCCATCTCTGCAGATTTTTGATAATAAATGAAAACCATATGCTCATCCTTTTCAACTCCAATTCCATTACGATAACAATTTCCAACGTTATATATTCCATTAGCGTAACCCATCTCTGCAGATTTTTGATAATGAATGAAAGCCTTATGTTCATCCTTTTCAATTCCAATTCCGTATTCATAGCAAAATCCAACTTTAAATGTTCCTTCAGCGTCACCCATCTCTGCAGATTTTTGACAATCCTTATATTTATCCTCTTCAACCAATTTACCGTAATAATAACAATTTGCAAGAACGATTTGAATTATAGGATTGATTTGATCATTTAAGCAAATGTTGATTATATCGACTGTATTTTGATTGTTGTTTACTAGAAATTGTTCTAACGTTTCAAGAATTGAATGAATATCTTTGCCTTTCAATCTTTCATTATCATACAGATTACACATTTCTTCAATAATTTCATTAGCAAAATCATATGACTGGTTATTTTCTAAATGCAGTTTGGTAACATTGTTGGCTAGTTGAGTAATATCTGATAAACTGTCAATTTGTTCTGGCTTTTTTTCGAACGTATTATTATAATTTGACATCTTGTCTCAAGAAAGATAAATATGTTACATTTGAAACCATCAAATTATTGAAAAGTACATATGTATTACAATATGTATGCAGTATTTGCAGCCAAAGACATAAATAAAACTATATGCATCGTAACAGTTCACAATAATTAGTGCGTACGCTTATTTTTGCGAGTGACACAAACCCAAAAAGGAAATTTAACGTAAAGATAAGCTAAGTTTGTGAAATTAAAACTTTGGGTTTAGGACGTTAGGGTTAGAGGTTACCGGTATAGTAATAAATAATCAGGTTTTATGTGTAAAATTTCATTCCCGCCATTTTCAATTAGTACTCCAAGACAGGTTTAAACACCGTTTTGTATTTTCTCTTTTTTTCGGGGCGTTTTTTTTTGATCGGGATCATCACATTTTGCATTCTACGATTGGCTAATTTCCCGTTTTGGATTTGTATCACTCGTACAGTGCGGGCATCCTCTACGTTTTTACTAATTTTCGCCTCACTTTCTGATTGGCTTGAATTATTGTCATGTCACCTTCTTTTAAAATGTGATATCTTGTAGGGTTAGTAGTCACATTATGGTAAAATTTTGCAAGGAATTTTTTTGTTAGTGCATAAAAGGTGCTTTCTTAGGCGAAGTTTTGCGATAATTGTGACTTTTCAAAAAAATCGATTGTTGTTTTGATCGTCACGTTACACCTGATCTTGTCCCCTGATTCCGTTTTTAATATAGGCGGCCAAATTTTAATATATTTGTGCAACTTTACAAAAAATAATTGGATAATATAAATATTAGAATATAAACCAACATTTAATAAAAATTTTATATAATTTTGGCCAGAATTATACTAATTTTAAATAATTTTAGCCAAATTAAAGTGCGAATTTTAAATTTATTACTAAAATTAGTTAATTTTTAAAAAAAATACAACTTTATTAAATTCTAATTAACTAAAATAATAAACTTTGTAACTTTATTCTTTAGGTTTGATTTTATTATTTTACAAAAAGATTTGAATGATAACTACTTTAGCTTTTTTTATTTAAAAGCTTTTAAAGATCATGTATTTTATACGTTGATTTAAGGATGCCAGCATAGCGGGCTTTATTATGATTGGCTGATTTTTGAAGATCATCTTATCATAAGAAAGTCTTATTAAAGTAACGATTTTCTGTTACAAGATTGAATTCGGAGCCACGAATACGAATTCCTAGAGTGTGAGAAAAAAAAATTAGAAGATTCACGTCTTACTTTATAAACTGTCAAAGTAATTCGGTAATCCACAAAATAATTTGGAAGTTAAATGAGAAGCAACTTATTTCACCTTGAATAGGGTGTACGTTAACAAACATGTTGAAATTCCGTACTTGTTAGACAAGCAAGAGGAACTCAAATAAAGACCTTATTTTTTGTAGTAGACGAAGATATGGATTGTTTAATTAGTAAATACAGTATTAAGCAACGAAGTTTTTCTTTGCTTTTAATTTGTTTTACTCTTAGTATGCCAGCCTAAGATCTTATGCACTGAGAAAAGTTAATGTTGAAATATAGTGGGCTTTATTATCACAAAAACAGAGGAATAATCATGGGGGCTAGCTATAGAGGCGTATTTTCAATTTAATCATTTAGACTACGAAAGAATTTCTAAAGAAAAAGTTATTAATGTTTTTTTTTTTTTGTATTTAGATTTCTAGCGAGTCTTCACAAGATTATTAATATGCTAAGATAATAGTTGTTAGACGATTTTTAAGATCTTAATATTGATGAAAACTTTCAAAAGGTGTCGAATATTAAAAAATAAGTTCAAGTTTCATGTGTTTTTACTTATTGTAGTTGATTAATTATTTTAATTTATTTATATTAATTTAATTATTATTCAATCTATGATTATTTATTATTGGCAAGCGATTAGTTTTAAGGATTTATTGTTAACAAGTATCATAATTTATGTCAAAAGAACTTTTAGGGCTATTTTAAACTTATGTTTATTTTTTCTTGATTATTGATAATAGGTCAAATTAACTAATAGGTAACTTTTTGTATATACGAATCTAACATTTTACAAAAGCATTTGTTAAAATATGATAGTTAAAACTACAATAAAGAAATTGGAGATCCGCCCTGAATGCTAATTGGTCTTTTATTCGTGATTTGATTGGATAGCTCATAACATGAGCACTTATGTCATTTTGATGTAATCTAAATGCATGATTCATTGTGTTAATAGTAGTGATGTGAGTTGGTAGCTACCGGTAGGAAAAAACCACTGGTATCTACCGTTAGATAACAGTAGATACTGTTAGGTAAATTATATGCAGAGTAGATACTATAAAATAATAGAATAAAATTTTAAAATTATATAATGCATTATAAATATCAAAAGCATATGATTTGTCAAATAAACTTTTGATACACAGGAACATTGAGCAACATATAGGGAAAATAGAACGATTTAATGAATATTTAATGTGTGCATATATTTTCTTTAAAAAGTGTAAACTACTAATAATTGTAGCTTACATACCTCCAAGTGATGAGACATGTGCAACAATGGTTATCAGAAAAATCCAGAAATAGTTAATAAAAATGAGAAGACCTGGCAAATCGTTATAATGGAGGACTTTAATCGTATACCCAACAAACTATTGGATAAGTCCTCACATACAACAAACCTCAAACGTTGTTCTCTTTTCACATGGATGGAAAAGAAATCCTTTGTAGATGCTTTCAGAAGGCTAAATCCCAGGGCCAGAAAGTACACTTGGAGTAACGGTCATACAAGTACAAGGATAGACCAAATATGGTTGTCAGAAAACTTAATGAGCAAGGCTTTAAAAACAGATATCATCGAAATGGAACAGTAACAGATAGTGATCATGAATTGCCCATAGTTGAAATTCTTTTGGATCGCAGTAATTGCGCAGACTCAAAGTGCAGAGCAGGGCAAACTTCCTCATCACGAATGGTTTGGAAGCTTGACAAGGCAACGAAGGAAAATTGGGACAATTACAGAACGGCGCTATGGAATAAGATCAAAAAGAATTTGCCACAATGGCTACTAAAGGATGAACAAACTGAAGAGTCATATCAGGTACCTGAGCAAAGAGTCTGCATAGATCAATTATAGGACATAATCGAGGCTGCAATTTGGAAGGCAGCAATAGAAACATTGCCAAAGAAAAAAATTCAAAATAAAAAGAATTCTGTCAAAAAGGATAAGGAGTCGTCTACCAAAAAAGTGGCCAAAGAGTTTGGCAGATTAATCAAAAGTGTTGCAAACAACAAGAATGCGCATCACATGATCAGCAGCTGGAATAATAAAATCAAAAGTATTAATTCCAGTGCAGGTACGGGGATACCAAATATCAATCTGGAACATGTTGATATTTGGCTTAATAGTGCATCTTTGTGGTGGAAAGCAATAGAAGGCAAATTGATTAGTGAAGAAAAATTGCATAGAGAAAAGGAAATCAAAAAGTACGTGCAAAAAAGATGCGAAATGATTGTAGATGAGCAGAAGAAAATGCTAAGAAGTCTTCTCGAAAGGCCATTTAATAAGGTAGTTTTGGACCGAATATTAATCAAGGAGAATGATGAATATGAGTTAATCTCCGAACCCAGTGAAGTTCTATCCAAGACCAACAAGCATTTTAAGGAACAGTTCAGAAGAAGGAATCCTCGACTAGACCTACTGAACGAAGAGTGGAGAAGTATTTATCAACCACTAAGTGGGATTCAAGAAGAATGGTATGAGCCGGTTCTGTTACCAGTAGAGTTAGAGGAATGGCTCTTAATGCTTAATGAGGTTAGAACAAATTCGGCACCAGGGGTATCCAATATTACTTACGAGTTAATTAAACAAGCGGATCTTCGAGTGCATACAGCTTTCAAAAATTTTGCAAATATTTGTCTTGTGCAAGGAAATATTCCAAACAAATGGAAAGTCGCACAAATTTATACGATTCCGAAGGGGGAAGATTGGGGTTTTGAGTTGAATAGGGTGAGACCAATCGCATTATTGGAAGCCTTCCGTAAGTGCGTAACAAGAATCATAACAAAGAGATTAAGTGCGATAATTAAAGACAAGAACATTTTGCAAGGACCTAATTTTGCAGGTCTACCAGAAAATTCAACAGAGGAGCCTATTCATATCTTAAACTCGTTCCTCGAAGAGGCCCATGAGAAAAAGAAGGAAATGTGGCTCCTTTTCCAAGATATGAAGAAGGCGTTTGATTCTGTTAGTCTTGTGATGCTTGAAAAATCGATGCGGAGAATAAGGCTTCCAGGAACTGTAATTAATTTTGTAATTAACCTATTCAGTAAGAGGCGTATGCAAGTAATAACGGATTACGGCCTTACAGAAGAGTTCGTAGCTGAGGACGGTATCGACCAAGGCGAGGTTATCTCTCTCTTGGTGTGGAGAATTTTTTACGATCCTCTGTTAGTTAGGGTCCAGAAGGACAAGTCCCTGGGCTATCTATACTGCTGAAGTAAATAGTTTCAAGGCAAACATAGACAAGGAAAGAGGATTAAACATGCGGCAGGCTGTTCTAGCATATGCCGATGACACAACATGGATTGCATGCTCAAAGGAGCAATTAGAAAGAACAATTAATATTGCAGAGCAGTCTTTCAAATTAATGATATCGAAATTAATGGCAGCAAGTCCAAGCTAGTAATAATCAACTCAAAGCTTCCAAAGGAAGAAAGTTGTGTCTTTTTCTGCAAAACGAAATTATTTGCAGAACCAAAATTATATGATATAAAATTCCTGGGTATATACTTGCACACATCCAAGGATTTAGCTAATATTAAAAGAAAAGTAAAGAAGATTGTTGGATTGTTTACGCATGTATTAGAAAAGAAAAAGGTGACAGCTAGTCAGCTAAGCTATATAAACAATAAGGTGCTTTTTCCAAAATTAGAATATATTTTACAGGCCACAGCCCTATTAGAAAAGGACCTAGAAAATATACACTAGCCAATAATCCGCCTATGTAAAAAAAAGTTAGGCATAGCACAAACCGCACCAAATGATATAATATTTCACGGAGGTATTCTGGGCTTCAAATCCTTGGCAAGCTCTTTGTTGGCTAAGCAGGCAACGAGTCTCTTAAAAAGGCTAAACAGTAATGAAGGTTTAGAAAGCCTGGCAGAGCTAAAAATAAAACAAGGTGCAATCAAGGTGGGTATTTTGCAGGATGTACGTAGTGTGCCTTTTGATGCGTGGCATGCTACTCTCTGGAAGGGAAATCTTTCATGCAATGTGATTGAAAAATGCAAATTAATCAACTTAAAGTTCGAAACCCAAAGTATTCAGAACGAGGTGTGTAACAAAGAGGTTGCGATTGTAAGTTTTCTGGATGAAGGAGCGATAAAGAACTCGATGAACACAAGGGTTAGTTTGGAGTTGGTATCACTGAACCAGTTAATAGAACCGACAGGCACAAGTTTGATGTCATGGCAGCAAGTCAGAGGTATAAGGGAAAGAAACATGAGGGAAAGACACCTGATTGGTTTAGCAGGATCAAAGAAAGGGTTATGATAAACAAGTCCTCAAGGGTGCTTAAAAGGGAATACCGACTAGAAGGTGAAAGTAGTAAGCTTTCGTCACCAATAAGGAAAAAAATTCGTAATGATAAAAGGTGCAAGGATTGGGTAGTAGTAAGAAAGAAAAATTTAACTACACATGTTCTGGGACGCATAAGCAAAAAGTTCACGTGCAAAGCCATAGTAGAGCATTGGGTCGAAACCCAAAAAGTGAAAGGTGCGGTTAGAATAAATAGATGTAAAGGCTGTGCTTTAAATAAAGGTGAAAAAGAGAATGATTGCCAATTCTCAATACAAATGAAAGAGTGTATTAGCAGAATAGATGGCATAGTCAAAAAGGAGAACGACTGGTTAATGTCATTTCCTTTGAGCTATTATAGGCATACGGCTTATGAAAATGCACCTATAGATCAAAATAGTACAGAAAGATTAGCTATGGTGGTAGAAGTTAACAGAATAGAATTTTAAATAATTAAAAAACAAGGGTTAAGTAGTAAAATTACGAATTTACTATTAGGTATGGTTGGAAAAAATATACAGGAGAAAAGATCAGATTATGTCTTTTATACTGATAGTTCTTGGTATAAGGAGGAGGAAGGTATTGAAGATAGAATGGGTTCTGCTTGGGTACAAGTAGATAAAGAGAAGGAGATGGTAAATTTGTTAGGGAAAATCAGGGTGGCCGATTGGCCTTCATCAACGAGATCTGAATTAGTTGCAATTCTTTGTGCGCTGTTAGTAATAAAATTAGATTCTGTAGTTGTAGTTAAGACAGATAGTTTAGCAGCGATTAGTAGTATTGAGAATATATTCAGATCACGAAGTTTCAAGAAGAGCCTTAAATTGAAAAACAGGTCAATTCTTGACAAGATTTATGAGGTAGTCCAAGTCAAAAATCTCTCCTTAGAGCTTTGTAAAGTAAAGGCTCACAGTGGTATAGTATGGAACGAACTTGCAGACAGGTTAGCAAAAGAAGCAGCGCATTTAGAAGAAGACTGGAAGTGGATACCTACCAATCCCACACGTTGGAATGCATCTCTGTGGTGGAATGGAAAACATATCGACACCTGTCCGCGTAAGTTTATTTTGCGGTTAAAGAGAAGAGCCGTCGAGGTAAGATGCCTTCTTTCGAGTAAAAGTCTAGCAGCAAAATATAATCATAATAGTGATAAGCTAGACTGGGCCTACAGATGGGCAAGGCTAAAGGAATTGGGAGGAGTCAGATGTAGAGGAATAGAAAGCAGTTTCAAATTAATACTACGAATCAAAGGAATGTTCCAACTTCTACCAACACTGAATGAGTTGCATGCCCGTAAACCTTGGTTGTATAAGTCACCAAACTGCATTTTGTACAAGAGGGAGACTAAGGAAACCATGAAACATTTAATTCGTTGTAGTTTTGCAGAGAATTTTGGCAGGAGACAGAAAACACAGCACTGAGTGCTGCATGGGCAGTACTCTCGGACAAAGCAAGTTTCCTGTTAAGTGTTTAGGAATTAAGTGAAATTCTGTTAAGTGATAGTAAAGAAGTTCGCTTCAAGGAAAGAGAAGTTTATTTAGGTGGTCTTGTAGAAAAAGAGAAAATCGAGTTATTTTACAAGAAGGGACTGTCTAGAAAGGACACAAAACTTGTATAGATGCATTTTTGTATGTAGTACAGGAGGGTTTCTATTGTGTTATTTGGAAGGAGAGATGCAATGAAGTCATCAAGTGGGAAAAAGGTGCCAGTATAGAGAGATCTTTGAAAAGAAAACGTAATGCTTTTGAAGTTCGAAACAAGGAGCCACACATTCTGGAACTCATGGAAGCTGAAAGAAAAGATAAAGAGCGGAAAAAACAGAAGAAACAGGAGGTGGAGAACTCAGTGAATGAGTTAGTTGAGAACTTAATGTTAAGTCAAATAAGAGGTTCGCATATAGTAAGTTGGTGGATGCGAAAGTAGTTTCTTTTTATATGTAGAATTTCATTTTGAAGGTAGCTGAGGACCTGAACATGCTCTCGTAGAAATATATAAGAAAAATCGTATGTCACTGCGAGACTATCAAACATCAGTGCAACAACTGTACCTGGGCACTAGTGGAGTAAGCCGGGTATTAGCCTATATTATAGTTAGTTTTTAGTTCATGTATTTTTTTACGTAAACTGCTAATAAAGTAGAGCATGGTTGTAAAGTTAAAAAAAAAAAATTTGTCAAATAAATTTTTTTTATCATGTGACTAGTAGATCTACCTGTAGTGGTAGCTACCGGTAGCTACCACCTACCAGTAGATACCGGTAGGAATATGCCAAATTGGTAGAATTCACATCACTAGTTAATAGTGACGACGGGTAAGCAACATTATTAATTGGTCAGCTTTAGAAAACATGACCAATGTGTGGGAAAATTTCTCTTTAGATACGGTTAATAATGACGACAGTTTTAACTTACCAATTTTATTATTAGATTATTAGATTATTAGATTATTAAATTAAAATGTGACCGTTGTATAGGAAACCTTATTTTTACAACCGGTTAATATCTATCTACATGACATAATTTTGGGTTGTTTTTATTGGCCGCATCCAAAAAAACATAATCAAGTTGTGAGAAAACTTATTTTTCATATGTTATATTGTGTTAATAGTGACGATGGGCTAAGCTTATGATTAAATATTATTATTTGGTCAACTTCAAAAAACGTGACTGTTGTGTGGGAAACTTATTTTTACAACCGGTTAATGACGACAAAATTAAACTTACCAATTTTATCTATCTACATGACATAATTTTCGGTTGTTTTTATTGGCTGCATCCAAAAAATGTGATCAAGTTGTGGGAAAACATTTCGTTGTGTTAATAATGATGATAATAAGTCAATCGGTTTTTTTTCTTTTTTTTTTTTTTTTAAATTAATAATATTTACATCTAATACTAGGCTACACGAAGTTGATTTTTCATTTTGCATTACATGAATTTGAAAACTTCAGTAAGTCGATCAGTTTTTTATTTTAATTTAATGTAATTAATAGAGTAATGTTCACATCTAATACTAGACTACACGAAGTTGATTTTTCATTTGTATTACATGAATTTGAAAACTTCAGTAAGTTGATCGATTTTTTTTTATTAATTTAAGGATAGGGTGTACAAATTTCTAATTTCATATAAATTCGATTGTAGATCAACTTTGTGTAACCAATTTATATGATATCATAGGATTTACATGTAAACATCATATAATCTGACCAATCAATTCTTTGTACAACCTACAAAAATCATATAGCGTCCTACAAAAATTTAATTATATGTAAAGTTGATTTTTTTAAAGTAATAGATATTGCGCAACTTCATTATTATAAACAAACTATTTAAAACTACCTATTATATAAATTTTATACAAATTGGTCAAG
>QKWP01000317.1:230934-300789 GCA_003550325.1 Gigaspora rosea
GGGTTTTGAGAAAATCGGCAAAAACTATTTTGTTACACAAAATCAAAACAATCTAAAAATAGTATATTCATGATTAACAAACCTGTTTAAACAGGATTATCAGATCTATAGACCTGTAAATTGCTTCACAATCTCAGTAAATCTATTTTTAGATTATAGCATCAAAAGCTTTTAACCGTTGTATCACAAAAATTTATTAAGTGATCAGACTTTCATTATTAAGTAAAAAAGTTTTGTAATTAAATTTTACACCTGATCAATCAAACAGATTAATTTTCAAAAAATTGTCAAATTGCCTGGTTTCTACTTTTGAGGGCCCAATTATTGTATTTTTAAATTTAAATAAATGTATCTTTTATTTAATTAATATCTTGCAAAATATTTTACTTCGGCACGTTCTTAATATATATCTATTAACCAATCAGATTTTGTAAAATTCACGAAATGATCTACAAAAATTATCCAATCAAAATAAAAGCCCGCTATGCTAAGGATGCCTACATTGTACAAATAAGTGCACGCCGTACGTACTGTACGTAGGTCTAGCCTTAAGTTTAATTAATAAGAGTCTTCTCCGTTTTAGACGTCGCCTATTTTAGTATAGTTAGATGGAGATCTGCGCGGGTTCCCCGTGTCGTATGATAATTATCAATCCGTATTCAATTGTAATTATTATAGTAAACTTTATAAATTCAAAAAAGCTATTTTTAAATAGCACAAAATCCGATTATATTTTTACCAAGGCTAAAAGAAGGCTTGATATATATATTTTTCCCATGATAAATGGCAGATACTATGTAAACACTAACGTTGACGGAAAATTTTTCACTTTATTTCCGCAATTTTTTAAAATCATGTGATAAATTCATAGTAATTTTTAATATAAAATCTGCAGAATATACACTTCTTTCCGTCGTGATACGTCATACTTGCCAGATTACAAGAAATATAATAGAAATTAAAATATATTATGTTATGTAATTATGTAGCATGAAATCTCGCAGTTTTAATCGGCACATCACAAAATTTTGAAAATTTTATTTTTGATTTATAATTTGATTATGAATACATAAAATCAGGTCAATCACATAAAGAAATTTTTTATGATTTACGATTTTCAATGGTTAACGTCAATTGTATACCGGTATGCTGTATATCAAAGTTATAAGGCATCATAATTAAAAATATTCTTTCATTTATAATTTCTCAAAATAGGTGATGCGAAGTTGTTACTTTGCCAATTCTTCTAAATAGAAGAGTATAATAGCCGTATCACGTAGCTTACTATGATAATGCTTATCAATAATGTATGTGTGAAAGTTTTTGTCGTGACATTTTGCATAAATGATGATGTCAAAATATCAAGGAAAAATTTTTTACATGATCATAACACATGAACAGTTTAAGTAATAAATATTGACTGATATAAATAAATACATCGTTGTTTTGTATTTATGATAAAGCAGAATTGATTATTGTTGTAATAAAAGCTAAAGTATTAATAAATATAAAATAATACGACACTTTTTTTAAAAACAGCAAAGAATATTTTTAATAGAGAAAGAGTAACATTATAATTTATATAAATTTCCAAATGGAAATAATCAAATATACTATAGTGAACTATGGATAACAAATTTATTTTCGAATTAGTGGTTAGAAAGGTTAGAAAGGTTACTAATGAGGTCTCAAAACTTGGAGCACCTCATTATGGTATCTAGAGAGTTTGCATTTCTACCTGTATATCCTAATTACAAGCAAATTTGTGGATTAATCTTGTATTTAGAAAGGATTATTTGGAATGTGTTCATCGTTAGTAGAGCTAATGCAAATGTGCATTAAAACTACACGTGCAGTAGTGATTTAATATAGTGTTATTACTGTGAGACCATAATTGATCTATTATAAACTTCCCAATATATAGAGAATAAACTTATTCTATGATCGATTTAAATGTTAATTTGTGTTCTTTTTGAATGACTGTTTACTTTTTTAGGAATTGTAAAGACAATGCAACCTAGTAATTGTATCTATTTTATCAAGAATTTCTAAATGGATTCGATAAAGAATTTGATTTATTCAGAGAGGAAGATGTATGAGAACGGGGTTTTTTTAACATAAAAAAATTTGGTAGGGTTGATTGAATTTGTATATAAAAACGAATGGAGAAACAAAAAGCTTAAAAATAATGCGAGCATAATTATCGGAAAATTCAAGATTACACTACATGCATATTAAACAAACAATTATCAGGCTGATAAATTAACTTCTTTCTCTTGTGTGTTTTCATATCTCCTAATTAAAATTATTTTTTGTTAAAAATGTTGTATTATAGTATCTTAGGTACTTCTTTATTTTCCGTATCTTAAAACATCGTGAAAACTTTTAATAGAATTTCCTTTTTTCGCGAAGTCTTCATAGGTTCGAATAAAAACGACATCCATTACAGAGCTGGCTTGTTGGTTTGACATGTTAAGAAAAATTTTTTGAATTTAAATCTCACATAAAAAAGCTAAAAAGCGAAAGCAGTTTTGACAATATAAGTAAACCAAATTTTTTATTTATTTGCCTGTAAAAAATCCAAATAAATCTATTTTTATAATATCAGTAGTAACGTTATAGGAAATTTGTTTGACAATAATTGTTGACATTCTTAATTCAGATCCGAAGTCACATACTGTTACGGGGTGAATCGTAGGTTTATTAACTTATACAAGAAAATATAGAATTTAAGTGATAAGGCAACTCGCCAAAGGCGTGACGTTGGTGATTTAGCAATTTATTTAATATGATTTTATTAAGTCGATTACATAAGGGATGATTTCAAAGGGATATATTAGAGGAATTATAAGATAAGTATTAGAATCCCGTAGGATAATGATTTAATAACAGCGAAATCTCACTGCTTTTATAACTTCCACTATCTTAAAGAATTCACGGGGCTTAGGAGTAATTAAAAGAATTTAAGAAACTAATTCTAACGTAGGGGCTTACAATAATAATTACAGTATAAAAAGGCTTTGCTTCGCTCATTGCCATATTTTATATTGCAGCCACTCTTGATTTTTCTGTTGTTTCGTACTAATGTTCTTCGGATGTTTGAGTTTCGCGTTTGTTTGTTTATCTTATTCGGCCGACAAGCTTTTCCGTGAGTGTAAACATTTAGCCTCAATTGGAGTGGCGTTTACTTCCTTTTATCACAAGTTTACTGTGCCCAATTTCGTAGATCTGTCTTTTGCCCGTGACAATACGTATAACCGCAAATCTTCCCGGTTAACATTTTTTTACGAGCGGCGCTTGGTAATTCGAAAATATTTAATAATATATATTAGAATAATATGACGCAATGTCGATAAATTCTCTAAGATATGCAAGTTACATAATTTATTTAATCTATTTTGTATTTTTACGAGATGATACTCAGTAAACAAATTTTAGGGAAGATTCATATAAGGACCGAAAAATGAAAATAATTACATATCATGGTCCAAAGTGAAAATAATCAAATATAAGACCCACATTTTGACAATCAAGGGCCCAAGTTTATCGTAATTAATTAAATTGCAAGTTTTAACCATTATAATTATATAATTGTGATTTTCTTTTGACAGTTAAACGTATTACTTTTTAATCAGTATTGCAATTATTCACTTAGTGCTTATAATTTAACTTTCTCTACGTGTACAAATGAGTTATTGCGACTCAATATCTTTGATTAACGCGTAGTAACATTCGCAAAATATGACTCACGTTTTCATACCTAATTTTGGTTCAGAATAGATTTATTTGTTTAGACATTAAAATATTGGTAAATATTGTGCTTAACTCAGTCGAACTATATCTTGGTTAAAAGCAAGTTTTATTAAACGAAAGAATATAGTATAAATGTATAAAGTAGAACATATAACAATGTTCAAAATAACCACTATCGTCATAACGCATTTACTTTGGTCCCTTAATTGTAAAATTTTTCAAAATTTGGGCATGATATTTAATTATATTCACTTTGGGCCCTTATATGTAATTTTTCATTTTTTGGGCCTTTATATTTAGATTTCTCTAAATTTTAATATTCTATTTAATTAAAGCGACATACTCTTTTGTGTAAGGCGTTACTGTTCTTTACGAATAGATATTATTCATTTCCATTAAAATTATCTTATTAACCTGATTTCATCTGCTGATAATTTTCGAAATCACAAATTTTTTTTGGCATAAATATCATTTTTATAATATATAAATAACATCATAAAGAGATAATATTTATTCTTTGAAATCTATGATAGAATTTTCAAACTGCAGCATAAACTATTTTATCTATTTTCATTTTAGTTAATTCTTAAAATCAGTTCCAAAAGAAAAAGTTGTAAGTGAAAAGACGCATAATAGCAATTTATGACAAAAATTCCCAAGTTATCATTTGTTAAATTTTGAATAAACGTAACTATGCTATAACACAACATCAACCCCCCCATAGTATAATATACAAAATATAAATAATTAAACTGTTTAAATAGATTTTAAGAACATCAAAAGCGTAACTTCTGCATATGATGACACTTGATCGTCAATTCCACAATTCTACTGTGTGAAATTTGGAATAATCATAGAGATTTATTTTGTGTGCACTTGTAAACTGTCATTGGTGTAGAATTATTATACTAATTTACAAAATTTTTATAATAGAGATAAAGAATTGTAAGAATATTATTTTTAACATTAAATTCTAAAGAACATGCTTATTAATTCCTTTGAAATTAATCTTGGAACACGCATACAATGTAAAAAACCCATAAATTTATTTAGAAATTGCGTATTAAAATTCATCAAGATGCTTAATAATATAATACAAAATGTAAAAAATTGAAGGTAAATTTCCAATCTTCAACCATCAGATAAAAAATCACAGTCAAACACAGTTATATCACCACCAAGTTATATCTCAACCTAATTTATATATCCATTATTTAACAGAATAAAATACTGTAACTATTTTTTAAATTTTTAAATTCTTTAGACAAAAAGATGATATAACTGAGGTTTGACTATATTATATAAACAACACGTACAATTATCTGTAATATTCTATAGTGAAGCATATTTGTTACCCTATTATCGATAGTATCTGGTATTTCTAATTCATAAATTTCACTATCTATAAAGGAATTATTAAATAATGTTATGATATAGGAATAGTAGAATTTTTTTTAAAAAGAAAAAATAAAAATAGAATTACCTTGACATTTATTAGACGAAATAAAACAACTTTTATAGTGTGAATCAATAAATTCATTCGTATCATCATTTTTTACATTCAGTAATTTTTTATCAGATTCAGATAATTCAGATAAAATAATTTCATTATTCTGCCATTCTGCAAAAATATCACAAACTTCAGTTGCTGTTGGTCGTTCATTTGGTTCTATATTCCAACATTTCTTCATTAAATCTGCATAGCATTTTGCTGTATTGTCATAAATATGTGGTCGTAAACCGTTACATACTTGTATTTGAAATTTTAACTCAGATTGTAATTTTGATTTTAGTTCAAAAGGTACGGGTTTATCGTATAAAATTTCCCACATAATTATACCAAATGAATAAATATCTGATGCTTTAGTATATGGATGATTATTCAAAACCTCAGGGGCAATATAAGGTAAAATTCCACAAATGTTATCAGGGTTTGATTTCAATGCAATGTTAGCTGTTATAGAAAGGCCCAAATCTGCAATGTATGCGCTTTTAAAAGTATTAAGTAGTATATTTCCGCTATGTAAATCACGATGAATAAGATCATGAGAATGAATTATATGAAGATCTGATGCAATACATTGTAGCAGGTTTAATTTATCCTTCCAATCCATTTGCGCTATGGTAAGCAAATTATTGCGCAAACAACCTTTTGAAGCATAATCCATGACAAGAATGTAATCTTTAGAAGTTATGTCTTTTGATATGCCGAAACATTTTAAAAATGTTGGATCTTTAAGACTAATATCACAATATGCTTTTAACTTATTGTTAAATAAAATAAAATGTTTAAAAATTATTAACATAAATGATAAACCACAAATAATAGTTAATAAAAATATTTAAAAAATTACCTCTCTTATAAATTCTTCACGATAATTATTTGAGTTATGAAGTACTTTAAGTGCAACTCCTCTGACTATATTTTTATTATACCATTTAGCAAAAAATACAGTTGCAAATCCACCTCTACTTATTTCTTGAATATCTTTAAATTCATCATAAGAAATTCAAGACAACTGATATTTATTTTCCGTTAATATTTTTTTCAAGTCATTTTCAATTTCTGAATTATTTATCCACTCATTTGTTGCTATTAATTATTTATAAAATTTTGTCAATAAATAAACTAATAAAATATTTTATAAAAATAATAATTATAATATAATACCCAATGTTAAATCTTTTTCCCTAATCGCGATTTAAATGTAAAAATTATTAATTTAGTATATATTATATATATTTATGCTGTATATAATGAATGAGTATTGTAATTTGTTGCTTTGAATACGTTCACTACCAATCGAAACATCACGATCAGGTATAAAAGTTCTTTTTTCTTAAATATCGATTATGAAATTTCTCTTATGAAATCACTTATTACATAATTATAACCTTATTTTAATTCTAATCTTGATTTTAATCAATAGTACCTGATCTCATAAATGGATTGTGATACGTCACAACGCATAACACAAATTTAAACTAAAATTTACCTCTGATACCAATATTTAGCTTTATCTAGATCTCTTTCTATTCCAATTCCATTTCGATAACATACTGCGACTGCCGAGATTCCGCTAGCGTTCCCCAAATTTGCAGATTTTTGATAATAAATAAAAGTCTTATGTTCGTCTTTTTCAACTCCAATTCCATAAAGATAACAACTTCAAACATTAAATACTCCAACAGCGTCACCCATCTCTGCAGATTTTTGATGATAAATGAAAGCCATAGTTTCATTCTTTTCAACACCAATACCGAGCTCATAACAATATCCAACGTTGCATATTCCCATAATATCCCCCATCTCCGCAGATTTTTGATAATAAATGAATGCCTTATGTTCATCCTTTTCAACTCCAATTCCATCATAATAAAAATGTCCAATATTAAATGTTCCACCCGCATCACCCATATCTGCAGATTTTTGATAATTAATGAAAGCCTTTTGTTCATCCCTTTCAACTCCAATTCCGTATTCATAACAATATCCAACATTATATATTCCGATAATATTCCCCATCTCTGCAGATTTTTGAAAATAAATGAAAGCCTTATTTTCATCCTTTTCAACTCCAATTCCTTCACCATAACAATATCCAACATTAAATATTCCGTTAATATTCTCCATCTCTGAAGATTTTTGATAATAAATGAAAGCCTTATTTTCATCCTTTTCAACTTCAATTCCATTATGATAACAATATCCAACACTATATATTCCGTTAATATTCCCCATCTCTGAAGATTTTTGATAATAAATGAAAGCCTTATTTTCATCCTTTTCGACTCCAATTCCTTCATAATAACAATATCCAACATTAAATGTTCCTTCAGCATTTCCCATTTCTGCAGATTTTTGATAATAAATGAAAGCCTTATGTTCATCCTTTTCAACTCCAATTCCTTTTTCATAACAATGTGCAACATTATTTATTCCTTCAAAATTCCCCATCTCTGCGGATTTTTGATAATAAATGAAAGCCTTATGTTCATCCTTTTCAACTCCAATTCCGTAATCATAACAATATCCAACAGTTTATATTCCGTCAATATTCCCCATCTCTGAAGATTTTTGATAATAAATGAAAGCCTTATGTTCATTAATTTCAATTCCAATTCCTTCATCATAACATTTTCCAACATTAAATGTTCCTTCAGCGTCACCCATCTCTGCAGATTTTTGATAATAAATGAAAGCCTTATTTTCATCCTCTTCAACCCATTTGCCATAATAATAACAACTTGCAAGAACGATTTGAATTATAGGATTGATTTGATCATTTAAGCAAAAGTTGATTATATCAACTGGATTTTGTTTTTTGTTTACTAGAAATTGTTCTAACGTTTCAAGAATTGAATGATTATCTTTGCCTTTCAATCTTTCATTATCATACAGATTACACATTTCTTCAATAATTTCATTAACAAAATCATATGACTTGTTATTTCCTAAATGCAATTTGGTAACATTGTTAGCTAGTTGAGTAACATTTGATAAACTGTCAATTTGTTCTGGCTTTTTTTCGGACATATTATTATAATTTGACATCTTGACTCAAGAAAGATAAATGTGTTACATATGAAACCATCAAATTTATTGAAAAGGTACAGTACATATGTATTATGTTACATATTGTTATTTATGTCTTTGGCTGTAAACTCTGCATAGGTATTGTACCATTTCCCAACAATTAGTACTTACGTGGGTACCCGGTATACTTATTTTTGCGAGTGACAAACCCAAAAAGGAAATTCAATGTAAAAATAAACTAAGGTAGTGAAATTAAAAATTTAGGGTTAGGACGTTAGGCAGGTTTAAACACTGTTTTTCTCTTTTTTGATCCGGGATCATCACATTTTAGGTCCCGTTTTGGATTTTTATCACTCGCACAAATAAGTGCGTACGCCTTAGGTAAAAGTCTTCTCCGTTTTAGACATCGCCTGTTTTAGTATAGTTGGATGGAGATCTGAATCAATGCTGCAACTTTTCTGCGCGGGTTCCTTCTGTCGTATGATAATTATCAATCTGTATTCCATTGTACAACTGCACGGGTCTTAATTATTATAGTAATTTTTATAAATTCAAAAAGCTATTTTTAAATAGCACAAAACCCGATGGTTAAAAGAAGGCTTGATTTATATATTTTCCCATGATAAATTGTTTACCCGGCAGATACTATATAAACACTAATGTTGACGGAAAATTTTTCACTTTATTTCCGCAAATTTTTTAAAATCATGTAACAAGTTCACATTAATTTTTAATATAAAAATCTGCAGAATATAAAATTCTTTCCGTCGTGATACGTCATACTTGCCAGATTACAAGAAAAATCTAATAGAAATTTAAATAAATTATCGTTATGTAATTATGTAACATGCAGTTTTAATCGGCACATCACAAAATTTTGAAATTTTTATTTTTGATATATAATTATGAATACATAAAATCAGGCCAATCCACATAAAGAAATGTGTATGATTTGCTATTTTAACCTGCTAACGTATATATGCTGTATATCAAAGTTATAAGGCATCATAATTAAAAATATTCTTTCATTTATATTCGTATCACGTAGCTTACATGATAATTTTTGCCAAATAACTCGAGTTATTTGTCAGTGGTTACGTCATCTGTAAAATAACTTCTTATGTGCCAGCTTACGTAATAACGGCCAAAAACTTGCAAGTACTGTCGTAGTAAACTACCGGAAACACCGTTAATGTGTAATACGCAGCTAATACTGTAACTTACTTATCTGGCAGCGAATTTAATATATCGTTTCTGGGCCCCTTTACGTCCCAGAAGCTGACATATTATATTTAATTGATTATTATTATTATTATTATTATTGATTATTATTATTACTATTATTATTATTATTATCATTATTATTATTATTATTATTATTATATCAAGATGTGAGATTTTTTGGTTTTAAAAAATCTTAATCTGTAATATTAAATGGAAATTATTAGCCGATCGTAAGATCATGCGGTGCAATGTATACTCTGATTTCATTAGGAATTAGCTATTTTGTGAGTATTCTCTAATATAAAATCTTTTTAATTGTGAAAAATCTTAGATTTTATAGCATTAAAAATAGATCTAACTTTTGTTAATTACTGAATTACCACTACTATATTGAGATAGGATAATCCGGATATTTTCTCCGAATAAATTCTGTTTATTCGTTACCGGTAATGTGTCATATTAAATCAGGCTTTTTGTATTTATGCGCAGTTTAACTGAAGTGCTACGTGTTGCTTATAAATCAGTAATAAACGTGGTCGATCTATGGCCCTAAAAAATTTCACCGATATTAAGGTTAGGTTTTCGTCATAAATCGTGTTATAAACAGATGTAGTTATGCCAACATTTCGCAAAGAACCCATTTTGTTAGTACGCAGAAATAAGTTTTATAAGTAAATTTTTAAGCTGAGTTTTTGCACTACACCTGATCTTGATTGGCCAACAAAATTTTTTTGAGTGTTTGTTGATGTTGATCACATCCATTTATCGCATCAGTCCATTCATTGACGACAAATATAGTAAGTAGTACACAACTGTTGACTTCTGGAGTTCGGCTTGGAAATATGCAGTAATATTGTTTCATAACGATAAGTAAATCTTTATACGTTATATAAATGACATATAAGGAAATGTGTTTGTCGAGAAAATTTTTATTTTTTTCCATGCAGCAAACATAATAGGGAAAAATCTTTCTAGAAAAAAAAAAACAAAGAAAATCTTAGTCCATACGTATCTTCCAGTGATTTGTTCAACTTAATGCTATATTCCTTTTTTTTTTTTTTTAAGTTAAAAAAGTATATAAGGCACCTTTACAACATCTTTTACCTTTAAGATTCATTTGAATTTCGAAATAAAATATAATTTCACTAATTTGAAATATAATTAATTATTTGAAATAAATTATAAATTCAAAATATATTTTTATTTAATAATGTGCGAAAGAAACACCTTAACACCACTAAGATCATTAGGTATAGCATCTTCTTATAGTCCGCGGTCAATAAGTCCTCGACCTTATAATACAAGATGTCCAAGTCCATTGCATCGTTATCATCCTGAAGAAGAGGATCCAATTCGAAATATAATTGATAACCTATTGGAATCTTTTCCTACATTACAACTTAAATGTACAACTAATATAAAAATAGAAGAAAGTCTTGTCTCGTCTATATATGATAATCGCGAACAACCTAGCAGCATTTACTGCTGGCTATCTGATAATCAGAATACTTTACTGTATAGAATTCTGCTTGGCTTCTTTTTATTAATGGGAATTGGTTGCGAAAAGGATGAAAAGAGAGCTTTTACATTATTCTTTTTAGCTGCCAGAAAAGATTACCTTCTTGCTCAAGAAATGGTCGCCGATTGTTATTTTTACGGAATTGGAACTCATAAAGAGGAAAATTTAGCATTTCAATGGTATAATAAATGCGTGAAACAGGAAAGTGCTTACGGATATTATGGTCTTGGACGGTGCTACGAATACGGTAAAGGGACTGATCGCTTTTTGAATAAAGCTTATGAATGTTACCGAGCTTCTGCTGATAGAGGTAGCGTGCGCGGAATGAACGAACTAGGACGGCTATATCAAGACGGAATCGGTTGCACCAAGAATCTAGATAAAGCAATTCATTGGTATCAGAAAGCATTCAGCTACGGCTGCGAAGAAGCTCAAAGTCAAATGAATATCTTACTAGAACAAAATCATAACTAAGACAAGTTTTTTTTTTTATTATTTATATATATTAATTTTTACTGGAGTTTGGAACCGGTTAATTTTAGATTTTTCGCAAATCGGTTAAAATTAAAAAGAGTAACGTCACATTACTACAGTACATTACCTCTAATGCCAATTTCATATATATAGTATAAACCCAAATTTAAAAATTGGTTACAGAATTTATACGGTATCCGAATTATATAAAATATTGCAAAATCGATTTAATATCAAATTGATTTTTAATTCGAATTTAAGTTGAAATATATATATTTAATGGTTCTGATATCTAAATTCTACTAATAGACGTTTATTTCTTGAAAACAATTAGACTTAAAAGTAATATATAGACTAGAAAGGTTGATTTTATGTTTTAATTTATGAATAAATTCGACATTTGAATTAAAATTTTAAAAATTTACTTTTTAATGACCATATAACACTACTAAAAGAGATGTACAGTATGTCATTCTTGAAATATAAGATAAATTATACATGTGTGTTCTACTACTAGGATGTTATCTTTTTTAATTAAATGAATCATTACAAATTTGCAAATCAGAACTTAATATAAATATTTGTGATTAATTCAGTAACTTTAATTCAATGCAAATCAGTTACACTCGTTAATGACAACTTCGTTAATATCAACCTAAACTTGTAAAAAATTGAGCTCAAGCAATATAAAATTTGCCTCTTTGTTTTTAATCTTCATATATATCAACATAATTGTCTAATCCAAATGGGTTGATATCAATGAGGGTCCCTGTATTTCATACGTAGCTCAAGCAAATTTGTAATGTTAGTATTTATTTCTAATACTGCTAATTTTGATTCATATTATTAAATTGACTAATTAGTCGAAGAATCTTTTAACTCCCATATCGACATTTGCCTAGACCAGTTCTCATATTATGTGTTTTAACAATTATATTAAAAGCCTCGAATGTTTGCCTGCTTTTTGTATGTATCGTCAGTGATGATAAATGACAAGGTCATAAAATTTTTTATGAAAATGAAAAAAATGGCATATCTTTTTAAATTGACAATGTTATTTATTACAAAAAAATTTGTACAAAATCATGATAATATGACATGGCATAAAAAATATTTTTATAAATGACATTAAAAATGACAAAATGTTGACAAATTTTTGAATTTTACATAGTTTATGCACAAGTTCTAGTCACAATTTTCTTTTGTCTTGATTATTTATTGTCAAGGCTGATGCTGATGCTGAAGCTCACGTGACAAACCCGGGTCGGAAATGAAGATCGTCCGGCGCGTGACACTGCGTCGACGTACATACGTGCTCTCCCGATATGGCCCGTCGTTATGCACAAGATCTCCTGTTACACACGATCACTCAAAATCATAAATAAACCTTTGTTTACACAGATCAACCCAACCCAACGAAGCAAAAAAAAAAATAAAAAATAAAAAATGCGAAACGTGCAAAAACAATTTTTATTTTCGAGGTAACGATTTTTACATGAAGGATCCTTCTTACTTTGGTCTATATGGGGTGTTACACATTAAAACAGCCCTTTTTTGCAATTTTTTGAAAATTGAGTTTTTATTAGATTTATATAAATTTTGACATGATCAATATTTTTCAATTATAAATGAAAGTCGATTTGCATAATAAAAAATCAAGATAATTGTAAAAGAAAAATTACATGAGGCCGCATAAGGCCAACACATTATGAGATTACCCGATAGTCACCTGTTACATTCAACCAATCAAAATCATGAAATTCAATTAATTCTGGATCAGTCCGAAAATCAAACCAAATGGTTAAACTAATTATCTCAAAATAAATTATATGAAAAAAGGGCTGTTTTAATGTGTAACACCCCATATATGTCCTAAACTAACCCTGACCCTAACATTAACATTAATTTAAATTTGACAGGATTCTTTTTTTAGGAACGCATACATTTAGCTTTATTTGAAATATCAATAGTCATGTATCAGTAATGTTTTAAAATGCCTCAAAAAGGTATCTTTCTTTTTTTCCCTTTATTTACCTTTTTCTTTCTTTACATTTCTCATTTCTACTTTTCTTTATTTCTTCCATTTTTGCTCTGATTTTTTATCTTTTTTTGTTTCAATTCTTCCTTTTTCCACCTCTTGTTAACTTTTTTTCTCTATTTCTCAATTTTTTCAAATGTAATTTTTTGGTTTTTTTCTAATTTTTTTTTGTTTTTTTTTTTAGTTTTTTCGGATTAATTTTTTTTTCTTTAGAAAAAATGTCGAGGTAACAATTTTTACATATAGGAACCTAATCTATATATGTCCTACTAACCCTAACCCTAACAATAACATTAATTTAAATTGGTGATGAATGAGATCCCTTTTTTAGATGTTTATTATCCGAATTTTATACATATAAATCACATATTGGTATTGCCACCTTCAACAAATTTCCATGCCTACAAATATAAAAATCCATCAGTTAATTGCAAAATGGCATTTTTTACCCCTTTATTTACCTTTTCCTTTTTCATATTCCTCATTTTACTTTTTTCTTGCTTTTCCTCATTTCTTCCGATTTTGCTTTCTTTGCCAATTTTTCTATCTCTTTTATATCGATTCTTTCTTTTTTCACCTCTTCTTTTTTGTCGTCTTTTTTTTCCCTTTGTTTCTCAATTTTTTCGAATGTATTTTTTTTCTTTTTTCAGTTTTTTCTAATTTTTTCTTTTGGGGGGTTTTTTTATTTTTTTTAATTACTTATAATTTTTTTTCTCTTTTTTTTTATATAGTTTTGATCCTGTTAACAGGACCCTGAACCTCTTTGCTATCTATTTCCACAATTGCTGAGTGATTGTTGGATGCCAATTCTTTAAATATGTATTGTTGCGAAAACATCAGTTGAAGTTTACGCTTCCAGGTTTGTTGGTTCATGCTATGATCAGGTGCAATAATACCGGTCTCGATTGTATTGTTTGGGGACTTTTTTTTATGAACACTATATTGATTGCATAACTTAGCATGATATTTTCTAGTGATTCATTAACAGATTGTTGGATTTGCAATACCTGTGAAGCATGCTAATCAACAATCTCAGGTGTGATTACAACATTCTCACAATCACTCTTTTCAGGATTATTCAGTAATTTTTTCAGGGTATTATAGACGCGGTGCATCTTCCAACCAAACATTACCTCATGTGGTATACGGCCATGTGACTCATGCATGGAAGAATTATATAATATAGCAAAAGTATCAACAACGCTAATCCAATTTTTCTGTTGTAACTAACCATTTTTATTACATAATATTTTGGTAAAGCTATGACCAACAGTCTGGTTACGATGTTCCTTGGCCTTGTGATTGCAGGTGACAGGATGACAATACCTTATAGTAATACCTTGAGCCTCAAATATTTGGTAATAATGTGTGCGACGAACTCCTTGCTGTTGTCGCTTTGAATAATTGTAGAGGGCCCAAAATCTTGAAAACATCTTTGGAAAGATGATTTGCAACAGTAGCGGACTCCTTGTTTTTTAAAGGAACAGTTACAACGAATTTTGAAAATATACAGACGCAGGTAAGTAACCATATATAACCTTCATTTGCATTCATAAAATCACAAAAATCGACAAGGTCGATCTGGACAGCTCCCACAGTACTGTAGATACTACTGGGTCATATTGGTTTTTTCTTTGAGGTAAGTGTTCATAGCACAAAGACACACTCATTGACATATACTTGGACCTCCCCCTGCGTAATTCCAATATAATATTTTGAAATTGCAAAGAATGTCTTGTGATAACTACAGTGATTTGCTTGGTCATGAAAATGCTATAATATTATGGTGCATAATTTCTCATCATATTTGGGAACAATGTGACATTTTTTAGACATAACACCATTTTTTATGATTCCAGAATATATAGAATTTTGTTTTCATCTATTACAAATTTATTACATCGACGACTGAAATTCGGTTTGGCGTTTTTTTTTCTCTTCGAACATTTTCAGGTATTGTTTTTGAGTGAAGATATCCCACAATCACTTGGTATTTGGCCACTGTTTCTGGTATTTTTGGGATTGCTAGCATAAGTACTTGATTTTTTGTAAAAAAAGGTTTTTTCAAAAGCTTTTTTTCAAAAAAATGACTTAAACAAACAAAAAAAAACCCTCAAAAAACTGTGAATGTATTAGCTATGATTTCCTTTGTTTTAAAAAAAAGAAATCTAAACATGAATAGCGACTCAGCTTGGACAGGTAAATAGGTATTGCAAATATACACCTTGTTTAAAAAAAACCTTTTTTCAAGAAAAAAAAAGCTGCATAGTTTCTGAAGAAAATGCGAGAGGAACTATTTAAAAACTGTATTTGGCAGTATGTGATGAGTATTGCAATGTAATTTTTTAAAAAAACTTTTGTATAAAAAAGGTATTGGATGAACGGGTTGGCAATGAACATGTGTCTAAAAAACAATTGTTCATGAGAATTTTTATGCTCGTAAAAATTTTTATGCACAACAGTAGATTGTATCGGGTGTGCATGTATATACATTAACATCAGTGTCACACACTAGATGATCTTTATTTCCAACTTAGGTTCATCATGTTAGCTTCAGCATCAGCCAACTTCAGCATTAGCTGTGACATTTATTATTTGTAATAAAAACTTTACTGTTAATTAACTATATATATTTAGCATATAAAAAGAAATTATACAATATAGCAATAACTACATATTTAAAATTTAAAAGCATAATGAATTCAAACAAAAAAAAAACAGGTAAAAATGTTCTATATCTAATTAAAGTTATTTTTTTTAATAAAAGCTAGCATTTGTTATTATAATTTATTTAGAGAATTGCTATTTGCACCATGCTTACACAAGAATTCTATTTTTAGAATTCAAAATAATATATGCACTTATGTTACACAAAGGCTCAGTGCATTGTTTTTGCAAAACCAATTTTTGGTTATACAACTCTAATATTATGTAACATTATACAAGTATAATTTTGGTAACTTAACTCTGGGTCGGCCAGCATTAAGCTTAATGCTGGTGGGCACTATCATGATAATGCCCCCGGTGGAGTTAAACATAATTCCGGCCCACCCTAACCCTAAATCTAGAACATATGCATCTAGTATATGTATAGTGATTGGCTAGATTTAGGGTTAGGGTGGGCCGAAATTATGTCTAACCCTGCTGGGGCATTATTATGATAGTGCCTACCAGCATTAAGCTTAATGCTGGCCAACCCAGGTTAGGTTACCAAAATTAGCCTTGTGTAATATTATACAACATTAGCGGTATGTAACCAAAAATTATTTTTGCAAAAACGATGCACCAGGCCTTTGTGTAACACAAGTGCATAAATTCTAAAAATAGAAATCTTGTGTAACCATGGTGCGAATAGCAAAAATCCATAGTGCGAATAGCAATTCCCTTTATTTAAATAAACAAATTAATATATAAAAATGAAGTTGAATAAAAAAATTAGCAATAATAAATATTATAAAAAGAAAAGCAGGGATTGAATCAAAATAAAATTTAAAAATGATTAAGATTAGAAAAGATAATAATTTTTTTAAAAAATTGTTCAACTCCAAGATTGACTTTACATATTTAATAGTCTATGTAATAAATGTTTAATTGTTTATAAGTTCAATATGTATTTAATTTACTAGTTGTATTTATGAATTTATTTATAATTTTATCAATATTAGAATTTAAATTTTCACAACCTTCAATAGATCTATTATTATTGCTTATATTTTCAATAGCAACCTTCTATAAAAATAAATTAGTTAAATAAATTAATTCTTCAATTTTAATTTTAACTAAGATTCCACTAAATTAATACTATGGTTTTTTTCTTCACCAATTGGTTGACAAGTATCTTTCCAATTAGCAAAACCTTTTTGTTCTAAAATATCTATTTATGTTAGATTTTTGTATATTATTTATGATTTTGTCATTATATTTTGTATTTGCTATCTGTTTAAGATTTTGATGACATATATTTGGGATTTGGAATACATTTCAGATTTCAGCATATGTTTGAGTTTTCATCATAGATTTTGGATTTGGAAGAATTCGGCAAATATTCCAATCTGAATCCCAAAATGCCAGTATTTGTTGTAAATACTTTGGGTCGCATCACTACTTCGAGCCATACTTTTGCTATGTTCAGCTCCCGCCCTTGTCATTGTAATAAACTTTTGATAACCCATTAATTAGAAATATGATATTTGAATTGATTAATAAACTGATTAAAAATTCAATATATTGAATTTTTTACTTTTTATACATTGAAATTAATGTTAAAATACAATATACAAAGAATTTATGCGATTGAGCCAAAGACCGCAAGAAATAATGCTATACAAATTGTTTTGAGACATCTGAAGAGCAGTTAACTTATCGAAATAATGTATAAAATTTTATCTGTTTTGTTGGTCAATAAAAATCATATAATCTATAAATGAACTATAGCATAAAAAAATAAATAATTTTTTTATAAAAAAAATGACTATTATATTGCTTATGTCATTTCTTTTTAAATTACCACGTATTAGCACTATGTATTGTAGTGGCACTATAAAGAAATTTCCAAAATATGATTGCTTGGATTTGTTTTATTTATGAAAATTCGAGTCATAATATAAATAATGATATTTGTGTCATATTTATATAAGTTGCTAGACTTATGTTATCTTCTATCTTCAAATACTACAATTTTTTAGTTCGACTCATCAACCTGTAGATCATTTCATCTTTTGGCACTCTCTCCAATTACCAACTGGTTGAACTTTTCGTCATTCGTCATTTGTTACTATTCTGTAGATTAGATCATCAACTATTATATTTTAGTATTTATTTGCTCATGTGATTAGTTCGAAAGGAACGATCATTGATCAGTTCAATAGGACCTCGAAATATATATAGATAGGTAAGGTATGAGTTTGCTTATTTTTGAGGTTTTTTATGCAGATCTTTTCAATTTATAGTAATTTTTTTGCTTATTTTTGAAGATTTTCTGCAGATCTTTTTTTTTTATGACCCTATAATTAACCTGAACTATCTATGTATATTTCGTGGTGCTGGTTCGATCAAATATTAATAATTGTTAGTTAGGATCATTAAAAACTTGGAAGATCATCGATAGAAGCAATAATTAAATGGATAAGAAGGTGATCCTGTATATCGCTTATTGTCGTGTACAGCCTTACATTCTTGAGAATTTTCTTTAGAGAATAGCTAGAATATATGAAAAAACTAAAAAATAATTAAAAATGCTACAATAACTAAATTCCAACAAGAAGTATATCCTTCGGCTCTTGAATTATCTACAAATCTCTTCAAAAAAATAAAATTATTTCTGAGCCATTTACACTTTTTGTTTTTTTTCTGAAAAAATATAAAAAGGTTATGTTTTGTTCTTTTAGTTTTGTATCGTTAATAAGTCTGTTTAATCTATACTACAATTTTACCGTCGACTTATCAACCCATTAATCCTTTCTTTATTTGGCATTTTTTATCGATTTCTTTGTAGATCATTTCTTTATTCGACAACCATCCTGATAATTTTGTCATTTGCCAACCCGCAAATTCAGCACTGCCACATTCTTCTTGCATTTAACTACATATAATCTTCATTTCTAGCATTAATCATCTTCAACACAAATTTAACTAACCATAACTATGTTACAAAGATAATAAGTAAGATCTATAACAGAATTTTTTACAGTACTCACAATAAAAATCACAATAATTCCAAAAGAAATTAATACAACCTTAGCTGATACTGTGTACTACCAAAATAGCGAGTAAGTTATATAACAGAGTTTTATAGCACTGTACATTATAATAGAACTTACGATAGTTTCTAATATAAACTACATATCATTAGAATAGCAATTTCTGTAGTAGCAAATAAAATTCCGATACGAACTATCTAAATGTTAATTACATACTGTATAAATCATCAGAATAGTGAGTAAGCTCTGTAACAATTTTTTATAGTAAAAATTATAATAATTTTGATACAAACTAACTAACCTCATAATATGTGTTACCAGAAGTTTGTAGCAGAATCTTTTTACAGTAATTTATAATATAAGTAATGATAATTCTTTGCCAACCTTAACATATTGTGTGTTACCAGAAAAGAAAATAAATTCTGTAACAACATTTTTATAGTGACTAACGAAAGAAATCACAATAATTCCAATGCAAACTAACTTAACCATATACCATATGTCACTAAAATAGTGTGTAAGTTCTATACCAGAATTTTTTATAGCAGCTCATGAAGTAAATCATGATGATTCCAATGCAACTAATACAACCTTAACTATATACAGTGTGTTACCAAAATAGCGAGTAAGTTCTGTAACAATAGAAATCATAATAATTTTAATACAAACTAGCTCAACTACATATTTTACATTATTGGAATAACAAGTTCTAACAGAATTTACAATAATTCATGCTAGAAATCTTGATAATTCTATACAAATCATCTCAGCATTAGCTACTTATTGTGTATCACTGGAATAGTGAATATAATAATTCTAATGCAAGCTAATTTAGCCACATATTGAATTAATGGAATAGTAAGTAAAATCTATATCAGAACATTTTATGTAATTAACTAAACCTTAATTACATACTAGAATAGTCTTGAATAGTAAGTAAGTTCAGTAACAATTTTTTACAGTAAATTATAATAGAAATTATAATAATTCTAATGCAAACTAAACCAAATTTGTGTATTGTGAAGTAGCAAATTCTATAAAAAATTTTTTATGGTAATTTATGTTAAAGTTATGATAATTCCAATACAAACTAACTCTGCCTTAACAATTTACTGTGGCTATTATACCCATGCCTTTTAAAGTTGTTTTACCTTTGTTTTTGGCTTTCTACTGGTGCTTTTACATCATTAAATTGAATTCTCTCATAATACTTCATCCTATATAAATCTTCTCTTTTATCCTATTACCTTTAACTTTTTATTCAATACCACCATAATAGTAAGTTCTACAACAATTTTTTATAGTAATTACAATAGAATACATAATAAATCCCAATGCAATCTAACTTTACTAGAATAGTACAAAGTATTTTTTATAGTAACCCTTAATAGAAATTTTATAACCCTAATGCTAACTCAATCTTAACCACATGCTTTATATTTCTAAATAGTAAGTAATTTCTGTAGCAGAATATTTTAAAGTTAACACACAATAGAAAACATAATAATCCCAAATACTAACTATTTCAACTTTAACTATATATTGTATATTATTAAATAACAAATAAGTTCTATAACAGAATTTTTTATAGTAACTTATAATAGAAATTAAGTCACAACTGTGTGTTACTAGGATGACAAGTAAGTTTTGTAGCAGAATTTTATGATCATTCACAATAAAATCATATACAAACTATAACTCAATATTGATCTTATATTGTATTTTACTAAAATAGCAAATAATGCTGCACCAGAATTTTTTATAGTAACTCATTAAAAATTATGATAATTCAAATTCAAACCAACTTAGTCTTAATATATACTGTAATAATACTGTAATAGTAAAGTAAATAGTTCAATATTAAAACATTTTGTAGTAACTTACGAAATAATAATTTTAATATAAAACTAAAAAATTATTTGTGTTATTGGAATAGCAACTAAGTTTAGTAATATAATTTTTATAGTAACTTATAATAAAAATCATAATAATTCTAATGTAATCTTGCCATAACTATGTTCTATAACAAAATTTTACAGTTGCTTATAATAGAAAATATAATAACTCAATCTTAATCACATTCTGCGAGTGAATAGGGCAGTGAGTAAGTTTTTTTTTACAGTAACTCACATTACAAATTATTTCACATACTGTGTTATGAGAGTAGTAAGTAAGTTCTATAATAAAATCTTTTACAGTAACTCATAAAGCTATACAAATTATTTTTTTGTTTCTTATAAAATAAAATTTTAAAAATGATCTGGCCAGTCTATAAAATTTTATAAAATTTTTAAAAAAATTTTTTTAAAATCCACCTAACTATTAGAACAATAAAAAATTTTTTCAAAAAATTTTCAAAATATAACATAGCCAAATTATAAGAACAATTAGTTAAAATTATATACTATATTTCTGGAGTGGCAATCAATTAATCGACAATCGCTTTACCAACATAACATTTTACTAACAATTATTCACTGACATGTTCATTTTACTGACAGTTTATTTCACCAAAGCTCATTTCACTAACAAAGTAATTCTGGTCATTGTTGTTAGGGTCAGAGTAGAATTAGGTAGAATTAGAGCTAAAGTTAGGGTGCTTTTTGAAAAAAACTTGTCATAAAATGAACTTTGGTGAAACAAACAGTTGGTAAAATGAACTTGTTGGTGAGTATTTGTCAGTAAAATGTTATGTCAGTGAAGTGATTGTAAGTGAAATAATATGATCCCATGTTTCTGAAATAGTAAGTTCTATAACAGAATTTTTTACATCAACCTATAATAGAATTTCTTATAAACAAATCCATACTGTAATTTACTGAAATAGCATGTATGTTCTGTAACAAAATTGTTAGTAACATACAATACAAACTACTTCAACCTTATTCACATAGTAAGTAAGTTCTATAAAAAAATTTTTATAGTAACTTTATAATGCAAGCTAATTAACTTTAACTATATACTGTATATTACCAGAATGTAGTAAGTAAGAACTGTAATAGAATTTTTATTATAAATTACAATGCTTATCAGAATTGCAAGTTGATAAAAATCAAGATACTTTGCTTAACTTTAATCACTATATACTTTTTATAGTTGCTTATATCATATATAACTTTAATGCAAGTTAACTCAATTTTAACTATATATTGTACTATGTATTACTTGAATAATAAGTAATTTTGTAACAGAATTTTATAGCAACTATAATAAGAATTATGATAAAATTATAATAATTCTAATGCAAATTAACAAACTTTTAACTACTATTATATATCACTAAAATAGTAAGTTTTGTAATAAAATTTCTTATAGTAACTCTTAATACAAACTAGCTTAACTATAACTGCTAAATGTATTGTGTCAATGAGATATGTTTCAAGTAAGTTCTGCAACAGAATTTTTTACAGTAAGTTTACAATACAAGCTAATTCAACCTTAACCAATACATTATTATTTACACGCCTAAAACTTAGATAAATTTAATATTAATTTCCAATGGATAATCTAGTTCAAGGTGCTATCTTTCTAACCACAAGTGAATACTTGCACTGCAGTTTACATTTCGTGCCCAAAGTGACTGTAGATTTTTGATTTCACGATTGCCTTGTTTTTTTCTTAACTTCATTACTATGAGCACAATGCCTCTTTTCTCAAAAGAGTACATGGTTTCCCTTTATATTGTAATCTTTGGTTTGTGGCATTGTGGTTTTCGAGTGTGATTCAAAGACTTTGAACCATTTTTGTGCCATTTCTTTATTATTGATATTCACAAATCCATCCAGTTCGAATTGCAGCATTTCAAAGTTTTCAGCAGTTCGATATGAAGGTAATTCATTGAAGTTTTTTAATATATATATATATGTTTTAAGAAGTACCAACTTTAAGGGTTCCGGTAAATCATCCCAGGTATGTATCTAAAGTAATTGATTTTTTTAAGAAAAATATATATACATATACATATAATTAAAAGAAAAAAATCTCAATTAAAATAATTTTGTAAAGTAGTTTGTTTGACTCATAAATATAAATATAACGATTTCATAAAATAATTTTCTCCTTACTGTTTCATGAACTTCTGCAGTCTCTATAAATAAGCGATCAAAGGGTAGACAATATACCAATTTGGTTAAATTTGTAAGCGAAAAGAAATAAACAGGTTGAAAACTTTATACTGACACCAAAATTTCTGGTCTTCCGGGTTGACACAAATCCAACCAAACCAAGCCACACAATCTGGACAACCTATCGAAAGGAGGTGTGTTAGATTCAGCAAGTGGATATTCAAGGCTTCGGTCGTCAATACTTCGAGGTAACTCTCTTATCAACTAATACAACCACAACTATCTCAGTATGTCGAGACAGTTGGAAAACCACAATAACCACGGAGGTCCTCAGTTCGTTGAGAAACTACCAGACAGTGTAACATTACAATCACTTGCACAATTAATACAAGAGATAATTGTACTACTATGTCACTTAATAGTATAGTTTATTAATAACCAAAACAACTGATAATGTTTCTTTGGGCGCAAGGTCTTTATTATATACTTGTTATTACTTAAGGCAGATTATACTCATTATACTTAGAAAAATTTTTAAAATGATTCTACTGTTAAAACTGATTTTCCCTGCTTTAATTCGTATATCAGCGATATCACTTTTACTTATTATGCTACTTTTACAGCTTTTACAGCTTTTACAGATTTTACTGCCGGGAAACCGATTCTAGGAAAGGATCAACATAACCGAAAAATTGATACTACGCCACCTCGATCACCACGTGCTTCCGGATACATTCTGCGGCTCACAATTACAGTATTTGTAAGCGAAAAAGGAATAAACTGGTTTAAAAAAAAACTTTATATTTATATTTAATAAATAAGTATATGCCTAATAATTACATATGTACGTACGTACGAACATTTGACTCAAATTTATTGAATCATTTGTACGTACGTGCGTAGCGGAGCTGAGTTACTGATCAGGCTGTGGCTTGTACGCCACTAACCTGGCACACATTGAAGAATTGCCCAGATTACAAGAAAAATCTAATAGAAATTTAATATATTATGGTTATGTAATTATGTAACATGCAGTTTTAATCGGCACAACACAAAATTTATTTTTGATTTATAATTTAATTATGAATACATAAAATCGGGTCAATCCACATAAGGAAATGTGTATGATTTACTATTTTAACCTGCTAACGTCAATTTTATATCCTGTATATCAAAGTTATAAGTCATCATAATTTTTCATTTATAGTCGTATCACGTAGCTTACTTGATAATGTTTACCAAATAACTCGAGTACTCGAGTTATTTGCAGTCGTTACGTCATCTGCAAAATAGCTTCTTATTTACCAGCTTACGTAATAACGGCCAAAAACTTGCAAGTACAGTCGTAATAAACTACCGGAAACACCGTTATTGTGTGCTACGCAGCTAATACTGTAACTTGCTTATATGGCAGCGAATTTAATATATAGCGTTTCTGGCCTCTTTGCATCCCAAAAGCTGACATATTATATTTAATTGATTATTATTATTATTGTTGATTATTATTATTATTATTATTATTATTATTATTATTATTATAATATTAAGATGTGAAATTTTTCGGTTTTAAAAAATCTTAAACTGTAATATTAAATGGAAATTATTAGCCAATCGTAAGATCATCCGGTGCAATGAATACTCTGATTTCATTAGGAATTAGCTATTTTTGTGAGTATGCTCTAATATAAAATCTTTTTAATTGTGAAAAATCTTAGATCTTTATAACACTAAAAATAGATCTAGCTTTTGTTAATTACTGAATTACAACTACTATATCAAGATAGGATAATCCGGATATTTTCTCCGAAAAATTCTGTTTATTTGGTACCGATAATGTGTCATATTAAATCAGGGCTTTTGTCTTTATGCGCAGTTTAACTTAAGTGCTACGTGTTGCTTATAAATCAGTTATAAACGTGGTCGATCTATGACCCTAAAAAATTTTACTGATATTAGGGTTAGGTTTTCGTCACAAATCGTGTTATAACCAGTTGTAGTTATGCCAACATTTCGCAAAGAACCCATTTTGTTAGTACTCAGAAATAGTTTTATAAGTAAATTTTTAAGCTGAGCTTTTGAATTACACCTGATCTTGATGAGCCAACAAAATTTTTTTGAGTGTTTGTTGATGTTGATCACATCCATTATCGCATCCGTTCATTCATTGACGACAAATATAGTAAGTAGTACACAACTGATGATTTATGGAGTTTGGCTTGGAAATATGCAGCTTGCTTTAAACGTAATATTGTTCCATAACGATAAGTAAATTTTTTATACGTTATATAAAAGACATATAAGGAAATTTGCTTTGTCGAGAAAAATTTTTATTTTTTTCTATGCAGTAAACATAATAGGGATCAAATCTTTCTAGAAAAAAAACAAAGAAAATCTTAGTCCATACGTATCTTCCAGTGATTTGTTCATCAACTTAATGCTTTATTCCTTTTTTTTTAAGTTAAAAAAAGTATATAAGGCACCTTTGCAACATCTTTTACCTTTAAGATATAATTTCACTAATTGAAATATAATTAATTATTTGAAACAAATTATAAATTTAAAATATATTTTTATTTAATAATGTGCGAAAGAAACACCTTAACACCACTAAGATCATTAGATATAGCATCTTCTTATAGTCCACGGTCAATAAGTCCTCGACCTTATAATACAAGATGTCCAAGTCCATTGCATCGTTATTATCCTGAAGAAGAGGATCCAATTCGCAATGTAATTGATAACCTATTGGAATCTTTTCCTATATTACAACTTAAATGTACAACTAATATAAAAATAGAAGAAAGTCTTGTCTCGTCTATATATGATAATCATGAACAACCTAGCAGCATTTACTGCTGGTTATCTGATAATCAGAATACTTTACTGTATAGAATTCTGCTTGGCTTCTTTTTATTAATGGGAATTGGTTGCGAAAAGGATGAAAAGAGAGCTTTTACATTATTCTTTTTAGCTGCCAGAAAAGATTACCTTCTTGCTCAAGAAATGGTCGCCGATTGTTATTTTTACGGAATTGGAACTCATAAAGATGAAAATTTAGCATTTCAATGGTATAATAAATGCGTGAAACAGGAAAGTGCTTACGGATATTATGGTCTTGGACGGTGCTACGAATACGGTAAAGGGACTGATCGCTTTTTGAATAAGGCTTATGAATGTTACCGAGCTTCTGCTGATAGAGGTAGCGTGCGCGGAATGAACGAACTAGGACGGCTATATCAAGACGGAATCGGTTGCACCAAGAATCTAGATAAAGCAATTCATTGGTATCAGAAAGCATTCAGCTACGGCTGCGAAGAAGCTCAAAGTCAAATGAATATCTTATTAGAACAAAATCATGACTAAGACAATTATTTTTTCTTATTATTTATATATATTAATAATTTTTACTGGAGGTTGGAACCGGTTAATATTAGATTTTTTACAAGTCGGTTAAAATTAAAAAGATTAGCATCACATTACTACATTACCTCTAATGCCAATTTCATATATATAGTATAAACTCAAATTTAAATTTAAAAATTGGTTACAGAGTTTATACGTATCCAAATTATATAAAATATTGCAAAATCGATTTAATATCAAATTGATTTTTAATTCGAATTTAAGTTGAAATATATATATTTAATGGTTCTGATATCTAAATTCTACTAATAGAAGTTTATTTCATGAAAACAATTAGACTTAAAAGTAATATATAGACTAGAAAGGTTGATTTTATGTTTTAATTCATGAATTATTTAAAATTTTTATTTTTATTGACCATATAGCACTACTAAAAGAGATGTACAGTATGTCATTCTTGAAATATAAAATAAATTATACATGTGTGTTCTACTACTAGGATGTTATCTTTTTTAATTAAATGAATATCATTACAAATTTGCAAATCAGAACTTAATATAAATATTTGTGATTAGTTCAGTAACTTTAATTCAATGCAAATCAGTTACACTCGTTAATGACAACCTCGTTAATATCAACCTAAACTTGTAAAAAATTGAGTTCAAGCAATATAAAATTTGCCTCTTTGTTTTTAACCCTAATATATATCAACATAATTGTCTAATCCAAAAGGGTTGATATCAATGAGGGATCCTGTATTTTTTTCATATGTAGCTTAAGCAATTTGTAAATGTTAGTATTTATTTCTAATGCTGCTAATTTTGATTCATATATTAGCAAATGTTGACATGGGATTAAAGGATTCTCCGATTGATTATTAAATTGACTAATTAGTCGAAGAATCTTTTAACTCCCATATCGACATTTGCCTAGACCAGTTCTCATATTATGTGTTTTAACAATTATATTAAAAGCCTCGAATGTTTGCCTGCTTTTTGTATGTATCGTCAATGATGATAAATGACAAGGTCATAAAAATTTTTATGAAAATGAAAAAATGACAAAATGATTCTTGAGAGGAATTAGATGAAGTGTAAACATGGCAAATAATCAAAAAATATGGGTTTTTTGAATCTTAATCGTAGTACTTGTGCACGATCTCATAATTAGCCAATCACATATCATTTTAAATTGACAATGTCATTTATTACAAAAAAATTTGTACAAAATCATGATAATATGACATGTCATAAAAAATATTTTTATAAATGACACTAAAAATGACATAATGTTGACAAATTTTGAATTCTAAAATACTGTAAATTTAATTACATAGTTTAAGCACAAATTCTAGTCACAATTTTTTTTTGTCTTGGTTATTTATTATTTGTGATAAAAACTTTACAGTTAACTAACTATGCATATTTAGCATATAAAAAGAAATTATACAATATAGCAATAACTACATATTTAAAACTCAAAAGCATAATGAATTCAAACAAAAAAAAACAGGTAAAAAATGTCCTATATCTAATTAAATTATTTTTTTAGGATATTTATAATAAAAGCTAGCAATTTGTTATTATAATTTGTTTAAATACAAAAAATTAATATATAAAAATGAAGTTGAATAAAAAAAAATTAGCAATAATAAATATAATAAAAAGAAAAGCAGGGATCGAATCAAAATAAAATTTAAAAATGATTAAGATTAGAAAAGATAATAATTCTTTTAAAAAATTATTCAACTCCAAGATTGACTTTAGCATATTTAATAGTTCAATAATTCAACATCCTTTAGCATGTAATTTGCAGTAAAAATGTTTAATTGTTTATAAGTACAATATGTATTTGATTTACTAGTTGTATTTATGAATTCATTTATAATTTTATCAATGTTAAAATTTAAATTTCCACGACCTTCAATAGATCTATTATTATTGCTTATATTTTAACATCGTAATCTTCCATAAAAATAAAATTAGTTAAATAAATTAATTCTTCAATTTTAATTTGTAACTAAGATTCTACTAAATTAATACTGTAGTTTCTTCTTCACCAATTGGTTGACAAGTATCTTCCCAATTAGCAAAACCTGTTTGTTCTAAAATACCTATTTATGTTAGATCTTTGTATTTTATTTATGATTTTGTTATTATATTTTGTATTTGCTATTTGTTTAAGATTTCGACGACATATATTTGGGATTTGGAATACATTTGGGTTTTCGACATATGTTTGGGTTTTTGTCATAGATTTGGGATTTGGAAGTTTATTTGGGATTCAGCAAATATACCAATCTGAATCCCAAAATGCCGGTATTTGTCATTAATAGTTTGGTCGCATCACTACTTCGAGCCATACTTTTGCCATGTTCAGCTCCCGCCCCTGTCATTGTAATGAACTTTCGATAACCCATTAATTAGCAGCATGATAGTTGAATTGATTAATAAACTGATTGATAATTCAATATATTGAATTTTTTTTCCTTTTTATGCATTGAAATTTATGTTAAAATACAAATACAAAGAATTTATGCGATTGAGCAAAAGGCCGCAAGAAATAATGCTATAAACAGATTGTTTCGAGACATCTGAAAAGCAGTTAACTTATCGAAATAATGTATAAAATTTTATCTGCTTTGTTGGTCAATAAAAATCATATAATCTATAAATGAACTATAGTATAAAAAAATAAATGATTTTTTTTTTTATAAAAAAAATGACTGTTATATGGCTGATGTCATTTCTTTTTAAATTACCACGTATCAGCACTGTGTATCGTAGTGGCACTATAAAGAAATTTAATGAATTACCAATTCCGGGTTTATGGCGTGAATACTAATATTACCAAATTTAGCAGGAACGTATGACAATAGCATACAGATATAACGGAGGAGCGGCAGTGCAGCATGACAGCAGCCTTTCAAGAGGCTAAGCAATCTCGCACCCTGCCCTACCCTCCCTCTTTAGAATCCTGCCATTTTGTGCAGCTTAAATGTCCTTTTACGGGCGGCTTGCATTATGTAGGCGGGAAACCACCGGCCAAGATCATGTGACTTCAAAGCTTCTGGCTAAGCATTTATGCGGGCGGGAAACCACCGGCTAATGCCAATTATACATCAAAACGCACTGATGTATGCTATATATCTCTGTCAATTATACACCAATCGCACTGATGTATGTCTCTTTCAATTTATTGAAGATCCAATTTTTATTTCTGTATTAAATATTGATTTTTGATATTACCTATAACAAGATAGAACACCGAAATCAGAAATCCAAGTTCGCACTTTACTAAATTTAGCAGCATCAATCATATATAGTACGCTAATGCATATCAAATATTCACGAACACATACCTTTAAAAGGTTAAATTCATATACATACTCATACTTTCCAAGCAAGCAATTAAACATTTACAGTTCGTACATCATACGTATAAATCTTCTCACAGCCTGTAATTTGAAATAGCGACGATTAAAAAAAGTATACAACATTTTCTCATCACATGAACAAAATGATTGGTAAAAATGTACAGGAGGACACTTGTGATTGATAATTTTATAATACTGTATGTAATACTGTAATAATAATAAAATATATATACAATTATTATATAAATAAATATATGTATGAGATTCAAAATGGAGTCAATTTGGAAAGAAAGTTTTCAATTATTATCGAAAATCACCTTTCATGAACCATATGAATGGAATGGTTATAATATCATTGCCAAAATGGAATAGTAATTGAAATGTATGACGTACATTTATTTAGTGCTCGTACCCGGATAACTTTTTATCCGAAAGGTTGTAACCTTTAACAAATTTAATAACCGGTTTTATATCTGTTAATTTATATATACAGTATTAATGCATAAATCAAATAAAGTAACTCTATAATAATAAAGTAAAAAAAAATTAGAAAAATAAATAAATCAAAACGAATAAAAATGAATCACTATATGCTCGTCTAAATACTAAATGCTAACTAAATGCTAACTTTTCATACATTAAAAGAATAGTTCTAATATTCATATATATTTAACAAAGTAATTAATAATTTTTACATTCCCTGCATAGAACACATCCACATTTGTTTTTCGGCAATGGCAGGAATCTGGTCGGATGTCATGTCTAGAAGATAATTACTAAATTTTTTGTAAACAAACATAAATTTATCTTTTTCGACATAAAAAACTTGCATCCCCAAGTTATTCCTATTTTGTTTAGGCATGAGAAGTTCTTCTGTTTCGCCAATACAAAAAAATAATGACGAAACAATAAAAGAATAATCTTTATATATATTAATGAAAAAAAATCAATGTAATTATTAATAATTATTATCAGTAATTTATTACATTGCTGTGCATTTCACAATCGTTGAAAATCGAGAAAGAACTGTCACGGGGTAAACGTGACATCTCTAATAACGGATGATCATTAATCCGTATACTGCGCCACATTTCATATGACAATCGGTATGAACCGATTCTGCATATAATTAATCGTGCATAATCGATCATGCACGCTCGGGTTCGGCTTACGGCGTAATGAGTTAAAAACCATTCAATAGACATATTGTGATAACATCGTAGATGAATTGTTAGATTAGTGATTCCCATAATAATTGTAAATTATAAAAGGAGGTCGTTTTTGGCTCTTTTTCAAGTCAGTAATCTTCGGATTATATAATATCTGAATAATATAAACTCAGATTTTCCCCATACCCCTTTATATTGATAATAAATCGTGTTAAATCACCAAGTTACGCCTCTGGCGAGCTGCCTTTTATTATCTTTTGTATAGTAGAACTAAGGGACGTCAAATTCTCCCTGTAACATTTGGTGGTGACTGTGAGATCAGAACTTCTAACTTCGAAAATTTAAGGAAAATTAAAGATGAACGCCGAACAATTTAAGGAGTTTATGGAAATGATCTCTGGCAAGTCAAGTCCCAAAGAGAACAACCATGTCAGAATCAAAAGTTTCTTTGGTACCGAAGACGAAGACCCTATTGAATGGTTTGACAACTTTGAACGAGCGACGGAAGCAAATAATTGGAATGGAAATCACAAGTTACAAATTGCCTCAGGTTATCTAAAAGAAGCAGCGGCTGATTGGTATAAAGAAGAAAGAAGTAATATTTCTTATTGGAAAACCGGAAGTGAGGATGAAGTTGAAAGGAGAAAAAGTTTTTATCACCTTCTTGTGGAACAGTTCGCGCCTCCGGAAAAACAACATCGTTGGCAGCTTGAGCTTAATTCCTTGACACAACAAGAACATGAAAGGGTGGATACATACGCTACCAAGTTTACGAAATTATTAAATCGTGTGAATACTAATAACGGTCTCCAAGACGCATATATAGTAAGAATGTTTTTAGGTGGATTAAAGGGCATGAACGCTGCATTAGTCGCCGTTACCGCACCCAAAAGTTTGAGCGATGCAGTAGCTGCGTCTAGGAGGGTTGAAGCGGGCAACTATTATGGCCAGTATAATTCGGAAATGGCAAAACAACTAAAAGCGAAGAACAAGTTAAGTGATATGAAAAGGATGATTGATGAAATGGCGCTAAACTATGTGGCATTAGCCTATAAGTTAGAAAGATCCAGAAATGAAGGCCAATCATTGTTTCGGAAAAAAGGGCCCCAGTGTTACAACTGTGGGGAAATAGGGCATTACATTAGAGATTGTATGGCTAAGAAGAAAGTCGATGAAATGGCATTAAACTATGCAGATTTAGCTGAAAAGCTAAATAGTAATAATAATAATCGGTCAGTGAAAGAAAGATTCCCAGCGGAACGAAGAGGCCCACAATGTTTTAATTGCGAGGAATTTGGGCATTTCGCAAGAAATTGCCTTGCAGAAAAATAATAATATGGATCTTTATGCTTTCATATTGATTTGCTAAGTACTTTGAAACACATTTAATTGAAACGAAAGCCCATTGGCTTCGCTTAAATTTTACTCATATTTATCGAAAAGACTTTACAGAATAACAGGCTTCAAGAATTAGAGATGGTACAATGATATGGTGTCGAGATGATTTACAGATGAAGGAAGTATAAATTTGGAATCGTGTTATTGAATGGGTATTGCTCAAAATCCTGGTATATCCTCCAATTAAAAAAAAAACTGGACCCATGAGAATTTCTGGCATTAAAGGCTTCTTTACAAAATTGTTTGCCCATATTCGTTATTTTCATATATTTGGTGATAAGATTATAGAAAATGTACAAAACAAATCCTAGAAAAGATCTTTGGAATAATATAACAATGAAACTTATATCACCAATCGACAAATTATATCAACAATTCTCCTACCCCGTAAAAATTTTAAGACCAACATTACCGACCAGAAATACAGAACCATTTTTTGACAAAGTTATTAATGAAGCACATGCAGCAGATGCTTCGTGGATTGATAAAAAAAAAAAATACATACCCCTTAACAAATAATCCATATGAATTTAAATTACTCCTTTGTGGAAGCAGGGATAGATTTACTAGGTGCCATTTTGGAATTTATGTAATAAGTAAAAATCGGAATCATCATAAAGAATTAACAGCTCTGATAAAATTCTTGACAGATATAATTATGCCAGATGGTGAAAAAATTTTTAGCAGATAACAGTGTATCTCACGACACTATTTTTAATACGAAGAAAGATCAGATTTTATTGCCGATGATAATGATAAAATATGAAGATTATCTAGCAGATCTTTTAAATTGAAATTGGCGATTTTAATTAAGCTAGACAATAATTGTTAAGGATGAACGGAAACACATATTTAACTTGATGTTGAAATATAGTTATGGTAATTATTATCGAATCAAGACGATGAGTCAAAGAGTTCACAGGAATTACACTAATAAGAGTGAAATTGGTTGCAATTAAAGAAATGATTTATCTGAGAATAAGTACTTTGAAGTATAATGGAATAGTCACGAGAAACTATACCCCGGCGTGGTTCTGAGATATGAGTGAAGGTAATAGATACCGTTCGCCTCTCACTGAATGTACCAAGTGGGTAGAAGGTTTCACAGATAATCCCTGTTTCTACAGAAGAAAAAAAAGATGACATTAATATTCGTTAGACTTTAAAAAATTCCAGAAAGAGAGTGGCCAGGTTGGCATAAAAGCCTTTGCCAAAGAACCTGCAACACATGCGATGGTGAAAGGCACTGCTGGGGGAGTGTTGAAACGCCATAGACTGATGCAAAAAGCCTGCATTGATAGTCTCCGATATTGCGTGTATATGTGTTCTTGTCGGTCTAAAAAGGAAAAAAAAAAGTAAACGAATATCGTAATGAGTCATCCAAATGATAATAATGAATGCATAGTAAAAATATAATAAGAAAAAGTGGACTATAAAAAATTTAAATAGAAAGGAATAGTGATGTGCAATTTATATGATACCTGAAAAATTTTAGCGTACAATACAGTATGTATAGTACTGTAAGCGGCACAGCACTAGAAAGGAAAATTGGTAGTTTATTTACGGCCCCTGGTCCATAGATAAGTATTAGCCACTCGTTGTATAATTGTATTATTTACTAATTGTTTTTTTTTATAGCTAAGACAGATCAAGAATCGGGCATCAAATCTACATATCAACTATTCAAGATTTTGAATTGAATTTTGGTCTATATCACGTGATCGCGGAAAATAACCCTCCAATTCAACAATGAATACTAAAGTCTTACTGGAACTTACGATGAGCAAGAACAAAAGAAGAACAACTCCTCTCTTATATAACTACTCCTTACGCCCCATGCCCATTTAACACAAAATTTCGTCATATTTACCCAAATCTTTTCCCACGAATACGTCAGCAATACCTCATACCCATTTCTATTCCTTCCCACACCCCATACTTACCGACCGGTTACTACATCATTGCCTGGGTCACAGTCTCTTCGTTGTTAATCAAACTTGGATTTTTATGCGTGGGATGCATAAAATAAGCGTGGGTGAGTGTCACGGGGTAAATGTGACATCTCTAATAATGGATGATCATTAATCCGTATACTGTGCCACATTTCATATGACAATCGGTATGAACCGATTCTGCATATAATTAATCGTGCATAATTGATCATGCACGCTCGGAGTTCGGCTTATGGCGTAATGAGTTAGAAACCATTCAATAGACATATTGTGATAACATCGTAGATAGGATATTGTACAATTTTAGTCTTGTAGTTTTTATAACATTTTGAATTGTTAGATTAGTGATTCCCATAATAATTGTAAATTATAAAAGGAGGTCGTTTTTGGCTCTTCTTCAAGTNGATCATGCACGCTCGGGTTCGGCTTACGGCGTAATGAGTTAAAAACCATTCAATAGACATATTGTGATAACATCGTAGATGAATTGTTAGATTAGTGATTCCCATAATAATTGTAAATTATAAAAGGAGGTCGTTTTTGGCTCTTTTTCAAGTCAGTAATCTTCGGATTATATAATATCTGAATAATATAAACTCAGATTTTCCCCGTACCCCTTTATATTGATAATAAATCGTGTTAAATCACCAAGTCACGCCTCTGGAGAGCTGCCTTTTATTATCTTTTGTATAGTAGAACTAAGGGACGTCAAATTCTCCCCGTAACAGAATGCATGTTCATTCAGAATTAAATTCAGAAATGATGTGGAACAATAAGTAATTATTATCAGTAATTTATTACATGATCTGCATACAAGATGTTAACCGGATCCTCAATAATTTATCTGTTAATCAGTTTTATAATTCGGGTATCCAGATATTCTAACAGTTAACCGTTATTGTACCCTAGGGTACGACCACTACATTTATTGATGAATTAAAAATGCATATAATATAATAACTCCATTTCACCGTTTTACCATATATTAATTATCTATAGATAATTATCTGAAATTAAAGTAATTATCTGGATAAATTATCTGTCAGATAATCCAGATAAAAATTCTAGCAGATCCGAACACTACACTTGGCATTTCCTATAACAAGATAGAACACCGAAATCGGAAATGTTGATTTTCCAAGTTCTCATTTACTCTACTAAATTTAGCCAGCATCAATCATAGTACGCTAATACATATCAAATATTCACGAACAGATATCAAAAACGTAACTTTTAGGGGACGGCCCACGATACGATTTTAATAAAGATTATATGCCTACTTTGGAATAGTGTCGATCAGGGTTGGCATGAATGGAATTCGAACAATGGAAATCTGACGATTTCCATTGTCCGAATGTCCAAGCAAAAGCAATGGACATAGGATTGGACCAGGGTTGGATTCGGACAACCTGTTGGTCAAATTTTAAGTATTGTAGGAAAAAAAAGATCCAGCATCGATTTTCAATTTGCCGTCCCTGGTTGATCGCCTCACGTTAGAAAATTTAATTCTGATAATTTTCATGAGCTTAAGCTCACGTTCATGTAAGAAACCTGATTGCACTGTTTATGAGGATTTCAATGTTAGTATAAATTTGGTTCTTTATAATAAATCCTAATTCATAACATGAGATTTTATACTATTGCGTCAATAAAATAATTGCATTACTTTCTTACTTTAATTAACACATTTATAACTTTATTAATACTCAAATTATTAGCCATCAATAAAAAATAATAAAATATATTAAAATTCTCGAATGATTTATTGCACAAAATCATAGGCACAATAGGTTTATATTGCACGAATACATCTTCAAACATATGTATTAACGCTAGGAGATTTTAAAAATTAGTATTTAAACATATTGGACATTGGAAAACTGTCCGAATTGTCCTATGCAAAAGTAACGGACATTGTCCTATGCAAACTAAAGCTGCGCCTTATATGACATTGGACATTGTATAGGACAAATTGGAAATGTCCAATGTCCAGTAAAAATTCACCGGATATATAGCTTGCCCAACCCTGCCCTATAACAAATTGCAGCACGGAATTATACTGCAATACACGAGAAAGTTTGGATATGGAACCACACGAACCTGCACGTAAATCTATACGAGACAATGTATGGGAAAGCACGTTTACAGCACGTACAAGGGCGCGGATTCCGTGCAACAGTGCACGTACTAACGTGCAATTTTAAGTGTTTTCTCGTGCATTGTCTCGTGCATATTTACGTGCAGGTAATATATAATAGCATATATCCATACACATATACATAATAACATATATCGTCGTATATGCATTATTTTATTAACTAAATTTTATAATTTTATTAACTAAATTTTATAAGTTTTATTAACTAAATTTTGTATTTTATTAACTAATTTTAATTATTTTATTAATTAAATTTTATAATACAAATTCTTTAATTTAATAATTTACATATCGAATAAGAAAATACTTCTAATTACTAAAACTACCGACTTTAAAAATAACCCAGCAAATAATAATATTGAAAAAAACAAAGTAATAATACCAAAAGAAAGGTTTAAAAAAAATTCGAAATGACTACTCTAGAAATAACTCCAATAGGGACAACTCCGATTGTGGCAACTCCAATGGCAGTAACGGAGATACTAAAATGCAATAATATACAGAAAGTAATAAAAAAAAAGAAAAAATAATAGTAAAAAAAAAAATAAAGCAACGATACCACCAAAAATGATGAAAAAACATATACCAAAAATGATCGTTATTCCAAAAGAGCAACTTCCAAGGCAATAACTCTAAAGGATGGTTTAAAATCAATGACAATAACTAAAAAAATTATATAAAAATTAATGAGTTGTAAAAAAAAATTATAAAAAATAAAAGAAAATAATAAAAATTATAAGAGTAAAGAAAAAAAAAAAAAAAAAGCAAATATTTATTTGCTTACAAATCAAATGTAATTTGTGCGCGTCAATACACGGAAATTATTATTGTTAAGTGCAAAAAAAAAAAAAAAAAAAAAAACAACAAAACAAAATGAATGTTTTTGTGCGCGTCAATGCACGGAATTTATAATCATTAAGAATCTTAACGATCATCACGTTAATGCACGGAATTATGATCGTTAAGAATCTTAACGATTGTACACGTTAGTGCACGGAAATTATGTGATCATTAAGATTAATACACGTCAATATATGGATATAATACTATGCACGATAGTGCACGGATTTCGATTTCTCGTGCGATAACGTGTATTAAATTTTTTGGATGATCAGTTTCCGTGCAATTTCCGTGCAGTGATTATGAAACCCGTGCTTACCCGCATACAATTTCGTATTTATACATGCATTTCCGTGTATCGAGTTTTTATAGGGCTGGTGTCGATCATAAGATGAATGTGATGAATTTAACCATTATTGGATTTTTCAAATGTTGAAAATGAAGACTTTTATAGATTTCAAAGATGTTTTTTTCTTATAAAAGGACATCAAATATCAATGGCCATTTTTCAATAAAAAGACATCTGAATTTTTAAAAAAAAAAAAAACAAACCAAAATTCCTACCTACTTTGCAAGTCATGAAGAATTTTATTTTCGCATCCATTTTATTGGCTCTTCTTCTTACAGTAAATGCAGCTCCATTTCAACTTAACAAACGAGCTATTACCTTTGGTCATTGTGCTGCTTTTAATGATTCTGTTGACTTTATTGATGTAAAAATAATCGGAACTGACCCTCCAGAATCTGGAAAGAATGTATCATTTGATGTATCTGGAACATTGACTAAAAACGATATCACCAATAGCAAAACTATTCTTTACATTGCGTATTTAGATGATGTAGGAATACCATTTGCTGACCCTTACACTCAAAATTTTGCCGATTAAATCAAGGCTGGAAACCCATTTAATATATCTGCATTTGACGTTCCCGCTCCTCTATTGCTTCATTCATATTTACTTGTCGTTGCTGTTCGGGATCAATCTCGATCTAAACATACTACTTTTGGTTGTGCAATGGCTGCTGTTGGCAAACAGTTCTGAAAAATCTAAAATTTTTGATTTTTATAAACTAATTTATATTTCTTGTAATTTTCTTTTATATAAAATCTTATTTAATCAGGGTTCACCTTTAATATTAAAAAACAACTTACATAACCTTTTAATACTTTTTATATTAATTTTTTTTTAAAAGAGAAATTTAGTTCTTTATTAATAAATTTGATCAAGATTTAAAAAACAAATTAATCAAATTATATTTATTAAACTTATCATTTATTAAATTTATTAAAATTAATAAAAAATAAATACAATTACTTAATTTTTTATGTCTTTATGCAAATTAAAGCATAATAATTAGAATAATATAGAAGGCAAATATAGAGTTAAATTTGACTAGTATAAGTTAAACAACAGCTATGTGGTAAATATAAATGCAGACATTTAAAGACGTAAAGACGTACAATTACATCCAGTTATGTTATCACATCAAAAGTGCCATAACGGTGTAGGTCGTAAAAACTGTCATTTGTCAACCTATTTTCAGTAGCTACGTCAATATATAACGACGTAGGTCATAACAACTGCCATTTGTTGTAACCTTGTTTCAGTAGTTATGTCAATATTGAAAGATATGGCATTGTGGAGGTTAAAGTTATAGGAATACGGCAATACAAAAAGTTACGCGTTATATTTGAAGATGTTAAATTACGTCTAATTACTATGTCATCAAATGTGTTATAATCGTAGAACGTACTGTAATAATTTGTATTTTTTTTTAATGACGTAGGATACAACAGTTAATATTTTTTATAGTTAGTTACAAAAAATAAAAAGTTACTCGAGATATTTTGAATTTTAGCAAATTATTAAAACCAATACCGGTAATGAATAAATGAGATTTTTTTTCTTGATTAATTTTGCTAATTCCTAAATGATATTAAATTATGTAATTAAGCTTATGTAAATATTATAATAATTGGCTAAATGAAGAAAAATACGAGTCGTGTAATATATTACAAATTCGGTAGTTTTGATTACAATAATTTTATATAAATAAAGAAACATTACTTATAAATTGAATTTTAGTGATTTTGCAAATGCAATACACTACACAATTATGAATTTTCAATAGCTGCAGCAACAAGTCGAATGCTACGGCACACATCAAATGTTACGTCATAAAATAAAGTTAGGTCACACGTCAAATATTAATGGCACAAGTCAAATGTTTAGCATAAGTTAAAATGTTATAAGTCAAAATGTTACGGCATAAGTCAAAATGTTGCGGCACAAGTCAATGTTACAACACAAGTCAAATGCTACGGCACGCGTTAAATGCTACTGCAACAATTAATTGATTATGGTATCTTCACATTTTTGAGTTATTTCCAATTGGCATTAAGATCATTTACAGTACAACATTAGATAAGTCTGTATCTATAGTGATAAAGAATAAACATAAACGTCATATTTTAAATGTTATGTGAATTAAAAATAAGCTTTTCTGAAATTTGAAGTTAACATAGTGGTGGAGAAAAAATTCGTAATAAGGTGATTGTGACCCAATTAACAATCAATAAATTTGACATTAATAATACAGTAATATATTTAATAACGTAGATTTTTTAAATTTTATAAATTTTGTATTTTAATATTATTTTCTGGTTGCATTATGATGTTAGGACGATAAGAAATTATCTGATGCGATTTTTTTTTCTGCCACCACTATGTTGGTTAAAATTTGACATGAGGTTATAATGGATAACCGGAATTGTATTGTCAGTAGAGATGGGTTTAATTGATTACATACGTTTATTTAATATTATTAATGAATACTATTTAACTTTTTGGTAAATAAGTAAAAATAACATAGAATTTAAGGCTCTCGATATTTGTACCCTAACACGTTGACGTGATATCTAGAATTTTCATGATTCTTACCCCTTAACACGCATACGTGCTAACACATTAACGTGATATGAAGATTTTACAAAAATGTGAATATATTTCAAATCATCAAGTTTGGGATTTAAAACATTTTATCAATTTCTTTTTCTGAGGAGCAAAGAAAAAACTTGAACTTAATGTATAGATATCCTTATTCCGTACTGTACTGTACAATTTTGGTCATTCATACTACTAGATCCAGAATTACATAGTCTCGACCAATGTTTCGGTCCCCAAAGTCCGAAAAGTTTCGGCTCTGGAGTTTCGGTATCGGTCAAAATCCGAACCTTCGAAATTGCCAAATTGCCGAAACCTTACGGAACTGGGCGAAACTGAAACTTCTGAAACCTCCAAAATGAGGCGAAACCTTCTGAAACTTGCGAAACCAAACCTTCGAAACTTCCAAAACTTAACTAAATAAATATAAATTTATCTGGCCAGCATTACAATATCATCAATGTAATATCTTGCCTGCATTACAGATTTAGGCCAATTCCTAATACCAGTACGATCACGTTTCATGTGCAACATGAAATGTGGTAGGGATGCTGATTTCTGAATAATGTAATTAGTCATTTTTGGAAGGAGTTAAGATTTTTACACCGTACGTACTGTATAATCACCCGGTATTGCGAAGATCAGTATACGACATACAAGATCTGTACGGTATCAGTATGGTACGACATACCAGATCAGTATGGTATGGATTGATCTGCTTTAATATCAAATAATGTGCACATTGTACTTAATCTATTTGATTTACTTGTCAGTACAAAATATAAGCATAATTGATTTTTCGTTTTGCATTTCATTAAATCTGAAACCACAGGTCTGTCGATCAGATTTTTTTTTTTTTTTTTTTAATTACCAATAACTGTAAATATTCCCCATCTCTGCAGATTTTTGATAATAAATAAAAGCCTTATGTTCATCCTTTTCAACACCAACTCCTTTTTCATAACAATATCCAACGTTAAATATTCCTTTAATATTCCCCATCTCTGCAGATTTTTGATAATAAATGAAAGCTTTATGTTCATCCTTTTCAACTCCAATTCCTTTTTCACAACAATACCCAACGTTATATATTCCGCTAATGTGCTCCATCTCTGCAGATTTTTGATAATAAATGAAAGCCTTATGTTCATCCTTTTCAATTCCAATTCCATTTTTATAACAATTTCCGACTTTAAACGCTGCATTGGCATTTCCCATATCTGCAGATTTTTGATAATGAATGAAAGCCTTATGTTTATCCTCTTCAACCCTTGCCGTAATAATAACAACTTGCAAGAACGATTTGAATTATAGGGTTGATTTGATCATTTAATCAAAAGTTGATTATACCAATTGGATTTGTTTTTTGTTTACTAGAAATTGTTCTAACGTTTCAAGAATTAAATGATCATCTTTGCCTTTCAATCTTTCATTATCATACAGATTACACATTTCTTCAATAATTTCATTAACAAAATCATATGACTTGTTATTTTCTAAATGCAATTTGGTAACATTGTTGACTAGTTGAGTAACATTTGATAAACTGTCAATTTGTTCTGACTTTTTTTCGGACATATTATTATAATTTGACATCTTGACTCAAGAAAGATAAATGTATTACATATTTGAAACCATAAAATTTATTGAAAAGGTACATATGTATTACGTTACATATTGTTTATTTATGCCTTTGGTTGTAAATATTGCATAAGTTACATATTGTAACATTTCCCAACAATTAGTACATACTTACAGTACGTATGTACGTACTTACGTGCGTACCCGGTATACTTATTTTTGCGAGTGACAACCTAAAAAGGAATTCAATGTAAAATAAACTAAGGTCGTGAAATTAAAAATTTAGGGTTAGGACGTTAGGGTTAGAGGTTATAGTAATAAATAGTCAGTTTTTATATGTAAAATTTCATTCCCGTCATTTTCAATTAGTGCTGCAAGACAGGTTTGAAAACTGTTTTCTTGTATTTTCTCTTTTTTGATCCGGGATCATACATTTTAGGTTCTCCGATTGGCTAATTTCCCGTTTTGGATTATATCAAACTCGCACAAATAGTAGCCTTAAGTCTGTAAGTTAATTAATAAGTCTTCTCCGTTTTAGACATCGCCATTTTAGTATAGTTGATGGAGATCTGAATCAATGCTGCAACTTTTCTGCACGGGTTCCCCTGTCGTATGATAATTATAAATCCGTATTCCACTGCACAACTGCACGGGTCTTAATTATTATAAATTCAAAAAGCTATTTTTAAAATAGCACAAAATCCGATGATCTTTTACCAAGGCTAAAAGAAGGCTTGATTTATATATTTTTCCCATGATAAATTATTTACCCAGCAGATACTATGTAAACACTAATGTTGATGGAAAATTTTTAACTTTATTTCCGCAATTTTTTTAAAATCATGTGATAAATTCATATTAACTTTTAATATAAAAATCTGCAGAATATAAAATTCTTTCCGTCGTGATACGTCATACTTGCCAGATTACAAGAAAAATCTAATAGAAATTTAAATATATTATCGTTATGTAATTATGTAACATGCAGTTTTAATCGGCATATCACAAAATTTTGAAAATTTTATTTTTGATTTATAATTTAATTATGAATACATAAATTCGGGTCAATCCACATAAGGAAATGTGTATGATTTACTATTTTAACCTGCTAACGTCAATTGTATATGCTGTATATCAAAGTTATAAGGCATCATAATTAAAAATATTCTTTCATTTATAGTCGTATCACATAGCTTACTTGATAATTTTTGCAAATAACTCGAGTTATTTGGCAGTGGTTACGTCATCTGCAAAATAGCTTCTTAGTTGCCAGCTTACGTAATAACGGGCAAAAACTTGCAAGTACTGTCGTAGTAAACTATCGGAAAACACCGTTATAGTGTGATACGCAGCTAATACTGTAACTTACTTATCTGGCAGCGAATTTAATATATCGCCCTTTACGTCCAGATGCTGACATATTATATTTAATTGATTATTATTATTATTATTATTATTGATTATTATTATTATTGATTATTATTATTATTATTATTATTATTATTATTATTATTTTTATTATTATTATTATTATTATTTTTATTATTATTATTATTATTTATTATTATTATAATATTAAGATGTGAAATTTTTCGGTTTTAATAAATCTTAAACTGTAATATTAAATGGAAATTATTAGCCAATCGTAAGATCATCCGGTGCAATATATACTCTGATTTAATTAGGAATTAGCTATTTTTGTGAGTATTCTCAATATAAAATCTTTTTAATTGTGAAAAATCTTAGATCTTTATAACATTAAAAATAGAAATAGATCTAATTACTGAATTACCACTACTATATCAAGATAGGATAATCCGGATATTTTCTCCGAAAAATTCTGTTTATTTGGTACCGGTAATGTGCCATATTAAATCAGGGGTTTTTGTCTTATGCGCAGTTTTACTGAAGTGCTACGTGTTGCTTATAAATCAGTTATAAACGTGGTCGATCTATAGCCCTAAAAAATTTCACTGATATTAGGGTTAGGCTTTCGTCATAAATCGTGTTAAAACAGTTGTAGTTATGCCAAAATTTCGCAAAGACCCATTTTGTTAGTACTCAGAAATAGGTTTATAATTAATTTTTAAGCTGAGCTTTCGAATTACACCTTGATTAGCCAACAAAATTTTTTGAGTATTTGTTGATGTCGATCACATCCATTTATCGCATCCGTTCATTCATTGACGACAAATATAGTAGGTAGTACACAACTGATGATTTATGGAGTTCGGCTTGTAAATATGCAGCTTGCTTTAAATGTAATATTGTTCCATAACGATAAGTAAATTTTTATGCGTTATATAAAAGACATATAAGGAAATTTGCTTTGTCGAGAAAAATTTTTATTTTTTTTCCATGCAGCAAACATAATAGGGATCAAATCTTTCTAGAAAAAAAAAACAAAGAAAATCTTAGTCCATACGTATCTTCCAGTGATTTGTTCATCAACTTAATGCTTTATTCCTTTTTTTTTTTAAGTTAAAAAAGTATAAAAGGCACCTGGAGCCAAAGTCCGGCACCTAGAGCAGCAACAAGCAGAAATTACCAAGTGAGATGATATTTACAACATCATTTACCTTTAAGATATCATTTGAATTTCGAAATAAACTATAATTTCACTAATTCGAAATATAATTAATCATTTGAAATAAATTATAAATTCAAAATATATTTTATTTAATAATGTGCGAAAGAAACACCTTAACACACTAAGATCATTAGATATAGCATCTTCTTATAGTCCACGGTCAACAAGTCCTCGACCTTATAATACAAGATGTCCAAGTCCATTGCATCGTTATCATCCTGAAGAAGAGGATCCAATTCGCAATGTAATTGATAACCTATTGGAATCTTTTCCTACATTACAACTTAAATGTACAACTAATATAAAAATAGAAGAAAGCCTTGTCTCGTCTATATATGATAATCATGAACAACCTAGCAGCATTTACTGCTGGTTATCTGAAAATCAGAATACTTTAATGTATAGAATTCTGCTTGGCTTCTTTTTATTAATGGGAATTGGTTGCGAAAAGGATGAAAAGAGAACTTTTACATTATTCTTTTTAGCTGCCAGAAAAGATTACCTTCTTGCTCAAGAAATGGTCGCCGATTGTTATTTTTACGGAATTGGAACTCATAAAGAAGAAAATTTAGCATTTCAATGGTATAATAAATGCGTGAAACAGGAAAGTGCTTACGGATATTATGGTCTTGGACGATGCTACGAATACGGTAAAGGGACTGATCGCTTTTTGAATAAAGCTTATGAATGTTACCGAGCTTCTGCTGATAGAGGTAGCGTGCGCGGAATGAACGAACTAGGACGGCTATATCAAGACGGAATCGGTTGCACCAAGAATCTAGATAAAGCAATTCATTGGTATCAGAAAGCATTCAGCTACGGCTGCGAAGAAGCTCAAAGTCAAATGAATATCTTATTAGAACAAAATCATGACTAAGACAATTATTTTTTCTTATTATTTATATATATTAATAATTTTTACTGGAGGTTGGAACCGGTTAATATTAGATTTTTTACAAGTCGGTTAAAATTAAAAAGATTAGCATCACATTACTACATTACCTCTAATGCCAATTTCATATATATAGTATAAACTCAAATTTAAATTTAAAAATTGGTTACAAGGTTTATACGTATCCGAATTATATAAAATATTGTAAAATCTATTTAATATCAAATTGATTTTTAATTCGAATTTAAGTTGAAATATATATATTTAATGGTTCTGATATCCAAATTCTACTAATAGAAGTTTATTTCATGAAAACAATTAGACTTAAAAGTAATATATAGACTAGAAAGGTTGATTTTATGGTTTGCTTTATGAATAAATTCGACGTTTGAATTAAATTTTAAAAATTTACTTTTTAATGAACACTACTCAAAAAGCGATGTACAGTATGTCGTTCTTGACATGTAAAATAAGTTATACATGTGTGTGCTACTACTAGGATGCTATCTTTTTAATTAACTTAAACTCGTTAATGTCAACTTCGTTAATATCAACCTAAACTTGTAAAAAATTAAGTTCAAGCAATATAAAATTTACCTCTTTGTTGTTAACCCTCATATATATCAAAATAATTGTCTAATCCAAATGGGTTGATATCAATAAGGGACCCTGTATTTTTCATATGTAGCTCAAGCTAAATGTTGAGTATTTGTTCTAATACTGCTAATTTTTGATTTATATATGAGAAAATGTCGATATGGGAATTAAAGGATTCTCCGATTGATTATTAAATTGATTAATTAGTCGAAGAATCTTTTAACTTTTATATCGACACTTGCCTAGACCAGTTCTTATATTATGTGTTTTAACAATTATAGTTAAAAAGCCTCGAATGTTTGCCTGCTTTTTGTATGTATCGTCAGTGATGACAAAGTCATAAAAATGGGTATGAAAATGAATAAAATGACATTTCTTATAAATTGGCAATGTCATTTATTACAAAAAAATTGTACAAAATCATATAATATGACTTGTCATAAAAAATATTTTTATAAATAACATTAAAAATGACATAATGTTGACAAATTTTTGAATTCATAAAATACTGTAAATATAATCACATAGTTTATGCACAAATTCTAGTCACGATTTTTTTTGTCTTGATTATTTATTATTTGTGATAAAAACTTTATTGTTAATTAACTATGTATGTTTAGCATATAAAAGGAAATTATACAATATAGCAATAATTACGTATTAAGCTATTTTTTTTTAGGATATTTATAATAAAAGCTAGCAATTTTTTTTAAATACAACAAATTAATATATAAAAATGAAGTTGAATAAAAAAATTAACAATAATAGATATAATAAAGAGAAAAGCAGGGATCGAATCAAAATAAAATTTAAAAATGCTTTAAACCATTATTAAACCCAAGATTGATTTTAGCATATTTAATAGTTCAATAATTCAACATCCTTTGGCATGTAATTTGCAGTAAAAATATTTAATTGTTTATAAGTTCGATATGTATTTGATTCACTAGTTGTATTATGGATTCATTTATAATTTTATCAATGTTAAAATTTAAATTTCCACGACCTTCAATAGATCTATTATTATTACTTATATTTTCAACAACGCTATCCTCCATAAAAATAGAATTAGTTAAATAAATTAATTCTTCAATTTTAATTTTTCGTTATTTTGTAACTAAGATTCTACTAAAGTAATACTGTAATTTCTTCTTCACCAATTGGTTGACAAGTATCTTCCAAATTAGCAAAACCTGTTTGTTCTAAAATACCTATTTATGTTAGATATTTGTATATTATTTATGATTTTGTCATTATATTTTGTATTTGCTATTTGTTTAAGATTTCGACGACATATATTTGGGCTTTTGTCATTGATTTGGGATTTCGACATATGTTTGGGTTTTTGGGGATTTGGAAGTTTATTTGGGATTCAGCAAATATGCCAATCTGAATCCCAAAATGCTGAATTTGCCGTAAATAGTTTGGGTCGCATCACTACTTCGAGCCATACTTTTGACATGTTCAGCACCCTCTCCTGCCATTGTAATGAACTTTCAATAACCCATTAATTAGCAACATGATAGTTGAATTGATTAATAAACTGATTGATAATTTAATACATTGAATTTTTTTTTCTTTTTATACATTGAAATTTATATTAAAATACAAAATACAAAGAATTTATGCGATTGAGTAAAAGACCGCAAGAAATGATGCTATAAACAGATTGTTTTGAGACATCTGAAGAGCAGTCAACTTATCGAAATATTGTATAAAATTTTATCTGTTTTATTGGTCAATAAAAATCATATAATCTATAAATGACACTATAGTATAAAAAATAAATGATTTTTTTTATAAAAAAAAAAGACTTGTTATATGGCTTATGTCATTTATTTTTAAATTACCACGTATCAGCACTGTGTATCGTAGTGGCACTATAAAGAAATTTCCACAAATATAATTGCTTGGATTTGTTTTATTTATGAAAATTCGAGTCATAATATTAATCACATTTATATAAGTTGCCAGACTTATGTTATATAAGTTAAAAGACAATCGTTAAGCGAAATGGTCCGGACAAATCGAACGTAAGTATGTACAGTATTGTGAAATTTTTCATCTAATGAATATTTTCAATTTGTTAGTGTACGATCATTTAGAATAAAATTTGTTGTTCGATTAAATTTTATATCATAGTAAAGGTCTTGAAAAAAAGAATCTTGATTATCCTGTCAGCATTTAATAAATATTATTGAAAATAACATTCACTGAGTTATTGATTATAAAAGATCAATCATAGCAATGCTCTTCTAGAACAGTTACGGGAGTCTGGTCCTAAACTAATGAAGGATGTGTTTACCCAATGTTAAAAATTGGGTTTACCCTACCAGCTTAACATTGTTTTGGAATCAATATGACATTTAAACCTACCTTACTAATTGATATACTTAATAAAACAATTAGTAAATTTAAAGCTTATATTAAATTTATTCGATGTGTTAAAAATGACGTATTTATATCATGTGATTATTTGGACTAAATTTTTGATCTAGTTCGGTACAAAATATAATGAAAATCCGATGACAGGTTTTTCCTTTGCAGCACTCATATTATACAGTTATAAAAATCCTATGCATGCGTTCATCCTAGAATTAATATTTGTTGTGGCGGGAAACGGAAATTTTAATTATATTAATATAAAATTTTAGGGTGATTTTCTTAGCTTTTTTATAATATAGTTAGGTTAGGTTTAGGGTTAGTTTTGATAATAAAAATGTATATAAGTGGATTTTTGTAAGGTTTATATTTTTAAATCGAGTCCCTAATTTCCAGCTTCAGCCATTTCCTGATTCAGCCACGACAATATTTATATAAAAACTAGGAACTCTACGAAGGATTAAAACTCTATACGAATTAAATATATATAAAGGCTTATGAAGGATGAACGGTTGTTAATGATAGTTGATAGTATTTAGTATTATTGTAATAATCCGATGTATTGATTTATATTAATAAAGAGAAACTTTTGTAACCTGTAATTATGTGTGTTAGTTTATCGATTTGAACATTTGACCTTAATCACTATTTGTTCACGATCGAAGCTAAATTGGTTCAAAACCCTATCAAGCTCTCCCCGATCGTAACAATGGCAATTAAGATCAGCAATTGAGCGACTACTACTTATGAGACAATAAATTATAGAATCAGGTATCGCACTTTGGAAAGTTAGAATTTTATGCGACACGAAATACAGGAGAAAGTGTTACATCAGATGTGAAGATGTAACATCGAAGTTTCTATATGCATTCATACCTTTGCTTCACCATATGCATTTATCCAAGATTTTGCGTACGTACGTACGAACATACACTACATCACTGGTAATGTAGATCTCCCCTTATTCTATTGAATAGCGCCTAAATATTTATTAATTGGCTAATTTAGATTATAGATTGGCAAACAATGAATGTAAGGATGTTTACTTTTAATGATCTGGTTGTCAATTATAAATATGTTATAATTTAGATTTACAGTAGTTTGAGATTTTTTTAATTATGATTATTTTTAATAGTGAATGATTAATTTTATTTAGTATGAAAACAGTGTCACTTTAAATATTCCTGTAGTTGCTTAACTTAATGTTTTGTAAAAGAAATTCATGTCTGATTTTGTATTGTGCAAGTAATATTGTGAAATCCTATTATTATTTTTATTTTAACTATTAAAATTTTCTACAGTCTGGCCTCTCTATAGTCACACCTCTATATAAGCACCCAATATTGTCCAACAGACTTAAATATAGTGAAAAAACCTCATTATAGGCACAAATCACTTATAATCACTATCACCAAAACATTTTGTTTTTTTATCAATTTTATTAATCATAAACCTCGTTATAATCACTAATTTTGACTAAATATGGATTATAAAATCCGTTTGCCCAATATTCATTACATGTTTATTTAAAATTTTCTATTAAAAATTCTTAATATTTGACAGCAAATAACTTTTGATGCAATGGCCCGATTTGGATGAAACATCCACCAAAATATTTGTCTTGATGAGACGATTCTAATGAGCCAAGGTTGTTTATAAGCTCCTGAGATCGTTAAGGATTTGTGTCACTTCACATGTTTAGGATTGATTAAATTTAAACATCTGAGTAAAAAACCCTTAAAGATCTTAGCATTGTAATTAGATTTGGATAATTTTAGACTCTTTAGAATTGCTCATTAAGTCAAACACTCTGGTAGTCATCTTATCCAAATTGGACCACTGGATCAAAAGTTATTCAATATTAAACATTTTAAAATTTTTAATAGTATTTCAAATATTAAATGCACAAATATATTACTTATTGGCCTTTGGTCATGTGACCATAACAAGGTATTTTATTGATCATCACACCTCTATACAATCACCAAAATAGGGCATGACCAACTTGTGATTATAGAGAGATCAGACTGTATATTATTATCCTTCTAAAAATTAAACATTAGTGTTTTCCCTTGGTCAAAGTACTTTATTCCTATACTGTAATTAATTTGAAACAAACAGAAAGCTCTATGCAAAGCATGATCAAATTACATTTTTTTTTATAATGTATACATTTAAACAGTATTATTAGAGAAAAGATATATAGTATTAGATACAGTGATTTATACCTGTATGATCATATGAAATATATAGTGTTCTTGTCTTAAAAATAGGTTTCTGAGGTTCCCAAACCAAAATTGAGATTTTTGTTAAATCATAATTTATGAAACATAAAGCTCATTTTGTGCAAATTTTATGCTGGCTAACTTAATATCAATATGAGTTATAAAAGTTTGGAAATTTGGCAAAATTTTTTTAAATATCTAAAAATAGAATGGGAAAGATCAATACTGTATAGTGGATAAATATTTTACTATCAATTTTGTATGGGACATTGTTATACAATTTTAATTTTATCCAATAACTAGCAACGTTCATTGTAGTTGGTGACTTCATTACCCACTTGCAATTTTTAAATAGCACTTGACTTAATATGTGATATATACAAATTCTATTGGTACTATATTGTGATGATTTGTAGAATAGCAAAAAGGGACTTATAAGAGTATAAATACTATTTAAAGGAAAATAATTTTGCTTTTGTAAATTTGTTTATTTTATCTGTTTTTATTGCTTTTTTTTTAAATTCAGCGATCCTGCATCTTTTATTAATGAGACAAAGAAATCATTGCTGCTATTGATTAATTGTACATCTTTATACAAAAGAAACTATTCAAGTACTATGTACACAAATTGATCCACCATAACAACCTTTCGTTTCAAGTCAGAGCCCAAACTTGCTCGAACTTTGGTACAATGTACACCCAACTATTACTGACTGGTGTTGTATGCCATATCAAGATCACTTTTTTTTCTTTCCTTTAAATTTTTTCTTCTTCACAAAGGGCATAAAAAAGGGGAAAGTATAAACAAACATAATAGAAAATGAATATAAATAGAGGTAAAAAAAGGGAAAAACAAAAAAGAAAAGAAAAGAAAAGAAAATGACAAAAAAAACAAACGAGAAAGTAAAAAAATCTAGGTAATAGTAAATTAAAGCATATACTATGCTTGTAAAAATTATATGATACTAACTAAGCATATCAGCAGATCGGCGTAATTGTCGATAAACTGTTACACAAAAATTTGCTCCTAAGTAACGTTGAAAAACTAACAAATGAAGTACTTGTTACAACTAACAAAAGAGCCTTTTTGATGCCTAGACAAGTTAAAAACCAATAAAACTTAATAAAAGAGCTATGCTAAGCTGTAGAAAGAAGTACTTTTATCGTTTGTTGAAATATTCGGGTATTTTAGGATGGGTTGGGCATTGAGAAATGGGTTGGTAACTATCAAGGGTAAATTCGGAAGCTAATTTTCAAAAAAATAGCCTTTTTAATATAATTTTAGCTTATAATTAAATACATGAATTTCGTAATTTTCTACATACTTAATTATAAATACAAAGCTGGTTAAAAAGGCCTTTTTTGTGAAAATTCGCTTTGTAATAAATTTTCGCGTAAAATTTTTTTGATAATCCTCAATCATGATTGGTCGAGCCGAAATGTTACGCCAATCTGCCGATATGGATTTCAGTACTGTATTTAAAGTAAAAACCTGAGGAAAAAACTATACTAAGAAGTCAAAATATACCAATCAAAACTTTTCTAAAAGCCCTATTCAAAGACGTCTATCAATCATTGTAATATACGTAAACACGATGACAGCTGTGTGTTGTGATCTTTTGTAACTTTTTGTGACTTTAGTTTCCATATTGGAACAGGTAAACAATGTCGATATTTTGGAGAAGAATGCCGAAATTCCCACTTTCTGGTAAAAATTTTGTGAAAAGCCGTATGGGAGGCTGAAAAACCAATATAGAAAGAGTGTGGGAGTTTGCAAAGTATAGAATAGTATAAAAAACCAAGTGCTTGCTTTCGCTATTGCTTCTACAAGTTCTTGATATGATTTCTAGTATTTACTAACTACTTGTCTGATAATTTTGTAGATTTCACAGAGAGCTACCCCAAAGAGAGTTCTTTTTCAACTCTATTTCAGTTTTTCAAATAATCTGAAGACTCATCAAGCTTACGACTACTAGTCTCAGTCGCTACCAGAGAAGATTTGTATGTTATTTCCTATACTAACTAAACACTTTGTTGCAGGTCCGTTTGGTGATTGTTGGTTGAGGGATCGTTGAAAAGAGTTTCTGATCTGTTCTTATTGCTCAAAATAAGAGTAAGACTTGATTTTTAATAATATACTTAAAATAATTGTAAAATAATTGAATTATGTTTATTATATTTTTTGAATCATTAGTTGTAAATATAGTTGATGAGTACAGGTTTAGTATGATTTAAGGTTTGTTTATTTTTTGAAATAATAATAATGATAGATTATAATGCTAATAATAAAATTAATTGAAAAAAGGGATAAAATAAACAAAGAATAAGTAAGGCAAAGAATTCTAATATTAAATTTACTAATTCAGTATACACTAGTAGTTAATGTTGTATTAGTATTAGAATTATCATAAGTTACTGCAGTTGCTGTAAAAAATTTTGTTGTAGAACTTATTCACTATTCAGATGTAATTAAAGTTAATCTACAATTCACATAAGAACAGGACATTTTATAAAATTTTATATAATAAAAATAGGGCAAATTTACTATAATATTTCAAAATATTGGAATCCAGTTTGCCTACAATATAAAGTATTAATAGTTAAAACATAATAAAAAATTAAATTATATAGGCATAAAAATATAGTATTTTGCATTTTTTTATTAAAAGTCTGGTGGAATTTTCAAAAATTAAAAGATACTTTACTAGGAACTGAAATTTTGGACTTTAAAAAAACCTGTCTTTTTACTATATTATTTTGGAAATTGGATTCCATATTACTATTAATACTATATAAATATTTATCCCAACTTTTTATTATCAAAATTTTCTGTTCTTATGCAAATTGCTAATTAAGTTAGTTGCATTAGAATTACTATAATTTCTATTATAGTTTACTATAAAAAATTTAGTCACAGAATTTATTTGCTAATGTGAAAGTTAAAATTGAATTAGTATTTGAATTTTTATAATTTCTATATAAAAAATTATTACTCAATATTTTAATTATCCAATATTTGCTTAAGGTTAAGTTGGTTGTATTGAAATTATAATGATTACTTACTATTTGCTATAAAGAATTCTGTTACAAAACTTATTCACTGATAAGGCATATACAGTAGTTGAGTTAATGTTGGAGTATATGATTTTTTACTATATGCTACTATATAATTCTGTTGATAAATCTTACTCTCTAATTTGATACACAAAGTAGTTAAGATTGAGTTAGTTTGGAATATTGTGATTTCTACTGTAAAAAACTCACTCTGTTACAAAATTTACTTGCTCTTCTAATAACTATAGTATAGTTAAATTGGTTATAGTTAAATTTTTATGAATTCTACCAAATTACTGTAAAGAAGGTAATTATATATTTACTTGCTAATACAATATATACAATTTGTTAAAAAGTTATTATTATGATCACTACATAAAAAATTTAGTTACAGAACTTACTTGCTATTATAATAATTAAAGTACAGTATATAATTAATTTGAGTTAGTTGTATTCGAATTAATATATTTCTGCCAAGAGTTACTATAAAAAATTAAATTATAGAACTTATCAATTATGGATGCACATAGTTGGTTAATAATAGAATTTTTATAATTTCAATTATAAGTTACTGCAAAAAACTCTGTTACAAAATTTCTTGTTGTTTCATTACATAAATGTGTAATTAAGATCGAGTTAGAATTTTTGTAATTTATATTATAAAATTCTGATGTGGAACTTACCCACCAAACAGTACAATAGTAGTTGAATTAATAATGAAATTATTATAATTTCTATTGTAAATTACTGCAAAAATTCTATTACAGAACTTACTAGCTATTATTACAGTATATAGTTAAAATTGAATTAGCTTGCAATTCTTGGATTGTATTAATAGGGTAAAACACTTTAAAAAGATTCAAGAGTGCATTTAAGCTTTGGGAGTCCATAGAACCTGAAGCATTAACAACAAAAAAGCCTTCCAATGAAATGACAGGTGAACACTATTGTGAAATTAGATAACTTTATTAGATCACATTTTCAATTTGTCATTTTGATTGTATATATTGTATCATGTTTGTTGCAAGTATTTCATGATCAATATTTTGATAACATATGATTGTGAAAATATAAGTTACTATGATAGACAAGGTTTTTCAAGGATATAGAAGGGCTGTTAGTTAGTAGAGAAGATTATCTTTCTTTTTGCTATTCCTCACCTTGTAGTGAAGCTCTATTAACCTGCCCTACCCACACTTTGTTTGATAGCTCATTCACATTGGAAATTGAACATCACAGCTATAATAGTAGTGCAAAACTTATGTTTGATGATTAGGGATTCAGCTATGATAGCTTCATATTAGTGTCTGAACATCACAGCTGTGATAGCAGCACAAGAACTTCATATTGATATTAAGGTTCATGGCTGTGCTGGACCTCATGTTGTTGATTAGGCTCTGTAGTTACAATAGTAGTGCAAGACTCATGTCTGTGCAAGGATACCCATGCTGGAGACTAAACTCTGTGATTACAATAATAGTGCAAGACTCATGTTCAATGATTAGGTTCTGCAGCTATAATAGCAATGCAGGATGGTCATGTCATTAGGAAAGGAAAGAACCTTATAAGTTGATTAGGCACTGTGGTATAATAATAGTATAAGGGTCTCATGCTTAGATACTAGGTTCTGTGGCTGCAATAGCAATGCAAGGATGCCATATTGCATTTAGGTTCTGTGGCTACAGTAATAGTGCAAGACCTCATTTGGGGTTAAGCAATAGCAGTAGGGGCCTATTATTTGGTTATTTCCATAATATTTGATTAGGTTTGTGGCTGCAGTGCAAGGGCCTCACGTTTGTGATTAGTAGCACAAGACCTTAATACCATGATTAGAAACCACAGCTAAAAAAGCAGTACAATGACCTCATATTTGATGATTAGGCTCTGTGGTTGTGATAGCATTGCAAGAATCTCATATTGTATTTGCAGTGCAAGGACCTCATATAGCATTTTGCTGATAATTAGGCAAGAGCCTCAAGCTGATGACTAGTTTCTGCAGCTCAATAGCAGTGCAAGGGTCTTATGTTGATGATCTGGCAATAGCAGTGCATTTGGTTATTAGGCAAACCCTCATAATGTTGATTAGGCTTTGTGGCTGCGATAGCAGTACAATGGTTTGTGCCTGGTGATTAGTAGTGCGAGGATCTTATGTTGCAATTAGGCTCCACTGCTGCACTAGCATTGCAAGGATCTCATGTTGTAAATTAGGCTCAAAAGTACAAGGACCTCATAATAAACAAGTTCAAAAAAGAAGCTTCTCTGAAAGACTATATGGAGTGTCTTCAATTAAAAGGGCCCATTTTTACATATATTTTATTTTGAGATATTTGAGTTTAATTATTTGGTTTGATTTCGGACTGATCCAGAATCAATCAAATTTCACGATATTGATTGGTTAAAGATGGCAGGTGACTATCGGGTAAACTCGTGACGTGTTGGCTCTATGCAGCCTCATGTAATTTTTCTTTTTACATTATCTTGATTTTTTATTATGTAATTCGACTTTCATTTATAATTAAAAAAAGTCAATCATGTCAAAATTTATATGAATTTAAAGAAAACTCATTTTTCAAAAAAATGTAAAAATGGGCCCTTTTAATTGAAGACACCCCATATGACAAAGCCATTACTGTAACGAAAGACTATACTAGCAATAAAAAGCATGATACCAATAACGGAAAAAATTTACAGGAATGGGTATTTGATGATTAGGCTCCGCGGCTGCAATAGCAGTTCAAGGACTTCATGTTGTGATTAGGCTCCGCGGCTGCAATAGCAGTGCAAGGACCTCAGGTTGATAATTAGGCACCACGGCTGTAATAGTTGCAATAGCATTGCAAGGACCTCATGTTGTGATTAGGCTCCGTGGCTGCAATAGCAGTGCAAGGACCTCATGTTGTGATTAGGCTCCGCGGCTGCAATAACAGTACAAGGACCTCGTGCTGTGATTGGGTTCCACAGCTGCAATAGCAGGCAAGGGATTAGACTCCGTGGCTGCAATAGCAGTGCAAGGATTGCATATAAAAAATTAAGTAGTATATTGTTTATTGATAGAATTCCAAAAAATCAATGGGTAAAACTCAAATATTATTATTAAAGAAGAAATTAAAGAATGATAAAATGAGCTAGTTTATCAGAGTTTTTTTAACAATTGTCAGGCAGTATTATTTTATATTAAAGGAAATTATTTATGAAATCATGATTACATTTTTTATATCCTTTTTTTTTTAGTATTATCTTTCCCAATCGATTAACAAATAATTATTAATCTCACGAATATTATTCGGAGTCATGCAATTCATAATGATCTATGAAATATAAATTCAATTATTCATTGCTGCGAATTTATGAAATACCCAAAATCTAAAAATTTAACTACTACATAATATGTAATACTGATTTTTAACCGTGATGTAACATCAATAAATCTCTATGTCGAATAAGGCGAAGATGGGTTAGATACGTATAGAACTAAAAAAAAAAAGATCAGTATGCCAGGTGGGTGAAAAGTCCTACAGGACCCTTTGTTTTTAATCATAAAATTATCAATAATTAGTAATCATTGCAATATTTGTAGGGATGTTATCCTGCTCCAACCAGTTAGCTTGTGCTTAAAACCGGTTGGAACTCTGTTCGGAGCACATTTAAATAAAAACCGATTTTTTGAACTCAGTTTATATAAATGCATTAATAATTATGCAGTTTAATAAAACTTGCTATCGTTATTACTTTTTTTTTCTTTTAGCGATCATATCGCTATTACTTTTTTATTCTTTTGGCGATCATATCGCAATTACTTTGTTTTTTTTCTTTTGACGATCATTTATATCACTATTACTTTTTATTAAAGCAAATACATTTAAAATATATAAATTTTTGCATTATAATGTTATTATATCTATTCGCTGTTATTTTTTTATCCAATTTATTAATCTTTATTACAGTCAATAATACCAGGTCTTTAAGCATAGACTTGCGGAGGCATTTTCTTCAGACAACCTGTTACGTATTGGGTTGATTGTATTTTTTGCTTTCGAAAACATTTCGTTGCTCGGTACGTTTTATTGCAAAGGTTGCAATGTCGTTTATCACCAAATTCAGTAAGTTTGTTCCAGAAAGGGTCCTTTTTTTACTCGCTTTGGAGGATGGTTTGTTACTATAAGCTTTCCAGGTTCAAGTGCATTTTGAGATATTGAACCTGAAGAGGTCTTCAAATGTATTGTCTTCGTCCATCGAATAGTGAAATTCAAGTAAAAAAAATATGTAAAAAAAAGAAATCGCATATTTATATTATTAAAAAAAATTAAAATGACTAATTGTCGTCACATTAAATTAACTTTAATTAAAAAAAAAAAAAAGTCAAAGAAAATTGACTTTTGTTCGTTATTAGTAATTTTTTATTCATCATATCATGCCACATTAAATTAAAAAAAAAGAGTCAAAGAAAATTGATTTTTGTTCGTCATAAGATAGTAATTTTTTATTCCGCATATTAAATTAAAAAAAAAAAGTCAAAGAAAATTGATTTTTGTTCGTTATAAAATAGAATTTATATTCGTCATATCACGCCACTCTAAATTAAAAATAAAAAGAGTCAAAGAAAATTGATTTTTGTTCGTCATAAGATAGTAATTTTTTATTCTGTCATATTAAATTAAAAAAAAAAAAGTCAAAGAAAATTGATTTTTGTTCGTTATAAGATAGTAATTTTTTATTCGTCATATCACGACACGTTAAATTAAAAAAAAAAAGAGTCAAAGAAAATTGATTTTTGATCGTCATAAGATAGTAATTTTTTATTCAACATATCACGCCACATTAAATTAAAAAAAAAAAGCCAAAGAAAATTGATTTTTTCGTCATGAGATAGTAATTATTTATTCGTCATAACGATAGTATAAATTAATATTGCTCAACCGATCTATCAAACTCGTTTTGAGCATGATTTAATAATAAAAATCATGTGATCGCAAAAACTCGAGTTCCATTGGGTTCGGTTCCAAGCAGGGTCGAACTGAGTTTCGGCAAGCAGGATAACATCCCTAAATATTTGCGCATGAGTCGTCTTTAAAACCATAAATGAATATTAGCAGAAATATTAAAAAGGTCCGTTTGTTTAAACAACTGAATATCTGATATCAATTTTGTTCAATAAATAATTCGGATGATTATGTTGAGCCAATGAGCTGTTTATCTATTATATTTTAGGTATTATGAGCTTTAGTATATATTATGATTACCGCTAAGTTTACCCAGATTGGATTTAAATAACACAGGTTAAAGATCCGTTTAGAAAATCTGGATTTAGATAATGTAGTGTAGTATTTATTTGTTGATATGTCCATCTGATCATATTGGACCTGCATAATATCACACGTCACGCAACTACCCAAATATTATAAAAAAAAAATAGAACGAATGAAATATAAAATCAGGCATAATCCAGATATAACAATTAAGGTTTAGAAATATAAAGGCTAACAATTATATGAGAAGAGGTTAAAATTCTTGATTATGTATATACAATCTAATGAATATCTTAGACTAAAACTGAAGTTTTTTATTTCTCATTATCACGTTTACAAATACATAAACCAATTTTTCACTTAAGTGCATCTCTAGTTTAGATATAATAACTTCGAAGATCGATTCGGCAAATTTTTTATTTTAATTCTACAAATTGATAGAATCAAAATAAAAAACTTAGTTGAATTTGATCAAGCAATTGTCGAATAATCTTTGTTCAAAGTTATTATATCTATAAAATAAAAGCTGCAGTCAAATTTTTTTTAATTTTAATGAAAATTTCTAGATATCCATTAATCCAAACTTAATAAAAATTTTTTTTTTGTTTTTGATTCTAAAAACCATAGAAATAAAATTAAAAAATGATTTGGATAAATAAATGTTGAGAGATTTTTATTAAAAATTTAATTGAAGAATTTTTCTTTTTCTAAAAATTTTTTAAAACCTTTAAGCGAAGATATCTCAGCAACCATTAATCCAAATCTGATAAACTTTTTTTTATTTTAATTCTATACATTTATAGAATTAAAAGATAGATAGGTGAGAAATATAAATTAAAAAAAAACATTAACGACAGCTTTTATTTTATAGATACAATAACTTTGAACGAAGATTATTTGACAATTTCTTGAACAAATTCGACCTAAATTTCTTTATTTAATTCTAAGTATTTATAGAATTAAAATAAAAATTTTGGTCGAATTTGATCAAGTATTGTTGAGTAATCATCGTTCAAAGTTATTGTATCAATAAAATAAAAGCTACGGCCAAATTTTTTTACTTTTAATGAATTGTTCTCAACCTCCATCCATCTATATTCGATAAAAGTCTTTCCTTAATTCTATAAACCAATAAATTAAAATAAAAAATTTTATCGAGTTTGGATGGATGGTTTCTGAGAAATCTTCTCTTAAAGGCTTAAGTTTAAAATAGTAATTTTTTATCTGATTTTGATGTTTTTTCCTTTTTTTTTCCTGAAATTTAAAGTTTTTTTAAAACTTTAATTGAAAATTTCTTGATGGCCATGCATCCAAATTCAATGAACTTTGATTTTTTAATTTTAGAAATATTAAGAATTAAATAAAAAAAATTTACAAAATTTGATCATGTAGTTATCGAGAAATCATCGCCAGAAGTTAAAATATGGAATTTTAAAAAGGACCATACATTGTTTACATAGTACAGTCACGAATCTGCGTGACAAATATGGTGCGCAACTAGGGTCAATGTCATTTTACAGGAAATCCGATTTTGTAAATAAACCAAGTGCGTGAGATAAAATTTAGGGTTAGGGCCTTAACGTTAGAGGTTATAGGATTAGAATGATTAATATAAGCGAAATTTCATTCCCGTCATTTTTAATTATTGCACCAAGATCGATTTAAGCATTAGTTTTTGCATATTTTCGCTTTTTTCTTCTTTTATGCGTGTTCGGATTCTTCGTCGGGCTGATCCGGAATAGTCAAAATTTGTGCTCTCCGATTGGCTATTTCACCTCCAGGAGTTTGTATTACCCGCGCAAATAAGTGAATGTGCGCAGCTATCTTATATAAGTTACTATGATAAAATAAGCTACACAAAGACAAGATATGAAAGTTAAACAATGAATTATAAATTCGTGTAACTAACTGTTATCTGACTGCGTCAAACTTTAATTCTACTGTTGCAGGTCGATTTGTAAGCAACGTAGAGTTTATGTCGTAACTACGGCATTAATGGTAATAGTTTCTCATTTAGCAGCTATAAAAAAGGTAATAGCACTATTACAAAAGGTTCGAATATGTTAGTCGTTTTAACACATTGTATCACGGTATACTATACTGAATGGCTTTTAAACAAAGCCAAAAAATATTATAAATTTTTGCATTCGTCTTTTAATTTTTACTCGCAAATATGAATAACGAACCTATTCAAAATTTAGTTAAAGATATTTCAAATTTATTAGAAAGCTCTGAAGATTTTGATGTAAAAATTAATGTTGGTGAAGAACAAAACATTAAAGAATTTAAAGCTCATTCTATTATCTTATCAGCAAGATCTGCTTACTTTAAAACTGCACTGTCATCGCGATGGGCAAGGAGAGAAAATGGAATCATCATTTTCGATAAGCCAAATATTTCACCAACTGTGTTTGATGTTCTTTTAAAGTAAGTTTATATTTTAGGTTGCATATTGATTCAATTGCTTATAAGCTAAGATGTCTCAAAATGCCTATGAGGTTCTCAAACACTTACATTCGATGGATCTGTGTCAAATTTTAATTTGTCGTTAATTAAATAAACTGACAAAATTCACCTATTATTCAATTTTAAAAATTTGTCTCCGATCCATCGATTGAGGTGAATATCTCCAATATATAAATAAAAATTCAAATCAACTTCTATGGCATTAAATTGAATTTATTTATTTATTTTCTATGTAATAAAAGCTATATTTATACAGGAACACTTCCAAGTAAGAATGAAGTTAGCCTTCTCGATATTTTTATTGCAGCAGATGAACTTGAACTTTTTGAAATTAGTCAACAAGTTGAAAAATGCTTGCTTGAAACTGAAACGGCTTGGAAATTTCCTAATGACTTTCTAACAATATGTAAACATGATACTTTCACTAATTTATATGAAGTTGGGCTAGAACTTGTATGCAGAAATCCTAAAGTTATTTTTGAATCTGAAAATTTCTTAAAAACAGAAGAGGATGTTCTACTCAGGCTTTTAAAAAGTGATAGTCTTAGACTGGAAGAGATTGAAATTTGGGAATACTTAATTAAATGGGGAATTGAAAATACCGAATCTATTTTAGATGATAATTTAGCTGAATGGACACAAACAGATTTTGTGGAACTTGAGAAAGTTCTACATAACTGTATTCATCATATTAGATTTTTCCAATTATCATTTGACGAACTTCGTTTAGTTACAACTCAATATAAAGATATTCTTCCAAATAACCTTCTTGATGAAATTTATGAATATTTGGCAGATCCTAAACCTAAACATAATGATTTATCAAAAAGAGAGACCGCACATCCTTTTGATTCTAAAATTATCAATGCTAAAGATGCGGCATTAATAGCAAGCTGGATTGATAAAAAAGAAGGAATACCTTATCGTTTTAAAGATATACCTTTCAAATTTGAACTTATTTATCGTGCAAGTCTTGAAAATTTTAGTATTAATAAGTTTCATATGAATTGTGATGATAAGGGACCAACTATTGTTGTAATTAAAGTTCGAAATTCGGAGGATATAATTGGTGGATATAATCCATTAGAATGGTATAAACTTTACTTAGAAAAAAATAATAGTGATAGATTTGGTGATTATAATAATTATAAGTTTAAAACAACAGATAAAAGTTTTATATTTTCATTACTTTCATCAACTACTGGAGCAATTCCCAAATTAAGCCGTGTTTCTTCTAAAAAAGAAGCAATCACTTGGTGTATGGCCAAAGGACCATGTTTTGGATACCGAGATTTGTGGATAGAATATGATACTTCACAAAGATCTGCTGTTGGTATAAGTAATCAACACTCTTATGAAATAGGAATTATTGACAAAAACACTTTTGAAATAGAAGAATATGAAATATTTCAAATACTTTATAAAAAATTTTCATTTATAGTAATGCTTAATAGAATATTTAAGTTTATTATAAAATTAATTATGAGAATATTTGCATTTATCGTATTTATCGTGATAATGATTAGGAATATATTAGGATTTATTGTGTCTGCGAGTAAAACACTATATAGATTTTTTGCGATTGCATCAATTGAAATTATTAAAAATCATGGTCTTGTAATTTTGTTATGGTATATAATATTGTCCACTCTGGCAACTTTAATATTTGCATTTGTTAGTGTTAGTATTTTAGTAAAAATTTCCATAGTTTCATCTTCTGCTACTGCTTTTATAATTTTATTTGTATATAATTTTAAGGAAGGAATCTTACTACCAGGTATTATCTTCTTTTTGTTAATGTTATCTTTTTATTCATTTGTAATATTTGAATTTATTAATGATAGTGTTTTGGCACAAATTCTTGCTGTATCATCTTTAGTTGCTGCAATGTGTGATCTATTATATACTAACATACGTATTAGACGTATTAGAACTACAGTCTAACCTTGAAATAGTCACCAGCTTGGAAAACAAGAATCTGATGATTATAAGAAGTTGTGACTATATAAAGGTCAAATTTAGTATATTTTATATTATCTTGAGTTAAAAATAGTGTGATTATATCAAGGTTGTGACTATATCAAGAGTGACTATAACAAGGTTAGACAGTAATTGAAATCAATATTTGATGTAACACTTTATTTTCTATACTTTGATATTATTGTTTTCTAATTAATAAAATTTTCTTTGAAAAATAAATACTTGATCAAAATTTTTTTTTTTTTTAACAAACCTCCGAAGAGGACGCCATGTAGGCGTACTTTATTAATAATTTACTGACTGACACCTAATACAAAATTATATTATAATAAAAATAGACTATCGAACTATTTACATTTTTATTCCGGGTCAAGTCCTTCTTACCTGTCCTAAAATCTATCTGAGAAAGTTCAGATAAAGATACTTCGTTACCTTCTTTAAACTGTTATGTCCCTCCTTTTGTAAAGCTTTCAGAACCTTTAACTCCTTACTAATTCTCATCTGGACTATATCAGATAGTATCGATTCTGGTATCCATTTCTGTCCCCATTTGACCTGGGCGTACCAACACCAGATCTCATATAGACAGGTGATATGCAGCCATATAGCTGCTTTACGTTTGGCAGGCTCTTCAATGTTCGTAGCAGAAAAAATTTCATCCCATGACTTCGGGGGTCCATCCTCATTTGATATTATCAGATGTTTGTATGCTTCGGACCATATCATTTTACTAATTTTACACTCCAGGGCGAAGTGTAATGGGGTTTGTATTTCTCCAGAGCATGCAGGACATTCTCCATTTTCTTCCTGATTGATATGTACTAGTCGATACCCTAAAGGAAGTGCCCTAAGTTTTAGCCTCCAAACCACATCCTTCTTTCTATTAATAGTCCACTTTTCTTTAATCCAGCCTACATGATCTGTTTGGCTAGCAGCAACATTGACTTTAGAACGTAGGTATTCTGTAGCTTTTTTTACTGAAAAATTACCATGTTGATTTTCTATTTCAAGATCGCCAGGGTCCCAAGGTCCATTACCTTCTCCTAGCACTTTACCCTCCAACCGATTCCATGCTTGTATATATGGCTTCCATCTCTCTGTCCATCCTTTGGTTGTATTTGAACTGCTATTTAGAGCCTCCTTAATTGTTACATTTCTTCTACTCTGTAAGTTTTCAGTGACTATTGCTCTTTCTACTTTTGCCCAGAAATTATCGCCTGTTATTAGCTTTATTAACACTGAGACCAATCTTGCATCCAAAATATCCTTCAAAATTGGAGCTGCCAAGCCTCCTTGGTCATACCCCTGTTGAAAGATTGAGTAGCATGGGAGCATTCTTGACTTATTTTTGACCCAATCCATAATCATGTTATTGAACACATATAGCTGTTTCCTTTTGGGAGGTTTAAGATATGCTAGGTACCATATCTTTGAGATAAACAGTGATTTTGCTTCTAATATTCGGGTGGCAATCAATTAATCGACAATCATTTCACTGACATAACATTTCACCGACAATTATTCACCGACACGTTCATTTTACCGACAGTTTATTTCACCAAAGCTCATTTTACCGACAAAGTAATTCTGGTCATTGTCGTTAGGGTCAGGTATAATTAGGTAGAATTAGGGCTAAAGTTAGGGTGCTTTTGAAAAAAAACTTGTCGGTGAAATGAACTTCGATAAAACAAACTATCGGTAAAATGAGCTTGTCAGTGAGTATTTGTTGGTAGAATGTTATATCAGTGGAGTGATTGTTGGCGAAATAATACGAACCCCTAATATTCTACCTTTCAATGACAAATTTCTATTTGCCATAGTATTGCTAAATCTTCCCATAAATGTTTTATTGGATTTCCATTACTATCCACTTTATAGCCAAGTATAGATATCAGTTCATCTTTTGTTACTTTTCTAAAATTGCATTTACTGGTCAAGTTATAACCCTGTGCCATCATTGTAAGTGGTATTAGCATTGTCTTAGATCTGTTCACTCTGGCATTAGATACAGCTTCATATGTCTTAATTATCTCCAATAAATCATGCCAATCTCTTTGAGAACCAATGCCTATGGTCAAATCATCTGCATATGCCGTGATTTTGAAACATTTATTCTTAATCTCAATACCATAGACTTTCTTATATATATGTTTCAATAATGGTTCTATTGCAAGTATGTACAAAAGTGGAGACAATAGGTCCCCTTGATGGACTCCCCTTTCTACTCTAAATGGTTCTGAAAGCAAACCTGAGTCCATAATATATGCTTGTTGCGATGAAAATAATGCATTCACAATTTTAACAAATTTTTTATCAAAGTTCATCTTGTTTAAAACCATTCTTAAGTACCCATGATTAACCCTGTCGAAGGATTTTTGCTGATCTACCAAAAGAAGCCAATAGCATTTGGACTGATCTGTTTGGTTTCTCAATACCGTTAATACATCCATGGCCACATCCTGTATTAATCTTCCAGTTACAAATCCTCTTTGATATGGTCCAATAACATCAGCACAAATTATATTTAGTCGATTGGCAATAATTTTCATAAATATTTTGACATCGCAATTTGTAAGTGAAATTGGTCTCCAATTACTTATTTCTTCAAGGTTATCATTTTTTTTAGGAATCAGCGAAATGATATTTTGACTCCATGAACATGGCATTTTCCCTGACTCCAATACTGTATTAAACAATTAAAAGTATTGGAAGGACCTCATTTTTTGCTAACTTATAAAATTCATAGCTAAGGCCATCAGTTCCAGGGGCTTTATTATTGGCAAAAGTATCTATGACCCCTAGTATTTCCTCTTTTGAAATCATCTTTACTAATGACATATTTTGAGCTAGTGATAGTTGTGGCAAACCCTGAATTAAACTATCTGCTGCTTTTTCATCAAACTTTTCTGTCTTGTATAACTGTGCGAAGTTGTTATGAATATACTGCAGTATAGTGGTTGGGTCTTTTTTTTGTGGTTTACTTGGGTCTCTAATTTTAGTAGTAGGTGTCGATGAAGCTCTAACTTTGTAACGCATGAAAAAATATTTCGTGGACTTTTCTCCACATTCTACCCATTTAGTCTTCGATCTAGTTTGCCATTTTTCAGCTAATAAAGATAGCTCCTCTTGTAAATGTTAATGTATATTTTCAGCTACCAACTGTAAATCCTCATACTTATCGCTATGTGTAATCTTCATATTTACTTCTATAAGCCTTTTGTGAAGTTTTTGAATTTTACTTTCTAAAGCAGTCTGTGGTTTATAAGCTCTAATAATTGACTGAATAACACATTTGTGGAAGTCCCATTTGCTTACATCTTTAATGCTGTGTAGTTCTTTCTCAACATCTTCTCTAATTCTTTCATTAGACCAACTCCTTTTATCAAATTTCCAAAATGCAGCTCTTGAAGAGTTCTTTACAAAATGCAACTCGCATTCAACTAATAAATGGTCAGAGTTACCAAACTGAGTAGCAACCCCTTTACAATATTGAGCATGATTTGCATCTATAAATATATAGTCCAAATGAGTGGCCATTAAGTGACTTCCACATGTTCTCTGATAAAAGGTAAGAAAGGGTTTTAGCCCTATTATTTCTGCTGTATCTATATATTCCTGCATTTTCTGTCTTAACATCACACGTGACAAATCATTATATGGTCTGCATGATTAATTCTGTTTTCATATGGATTTAAATTTACATTAAAATCTCCAGCTACGATATTAATAACCTCTTCATCTAACTGTGGGTGCCAATTATTAAAGAAAGTAACTCGGTCTTCTATATTTGGAGAAGCATATACATTAGTGACCAAGTAAGACCAGTATTTAAAATTAAATCTTGCTGATAGAACTCATCCATTAAATGATTCTTTTATCTCTTCAAACTTAATCTCCTTTCTTCCTGCTAGTATTGCCATTTTTGGTGTCCAATGTGAGTTATACATCCACTGCTGAGCCAAAAAATTTCTAATAGAGTGGTCATGAAGGTTGGTTTCTTGTATTAAAATTAAATCTAATCTATATGATTTTAACAAAGTAATAGTCTCTTGAAATTTTTGTTTGTTATTCAAACCCTTGACATTTAGGGTTGCTATTTTAATTGTATTATGCATATATATAAAAAAGAAAAAACAAATAAAATTGCTTATGCAATCTATAATTATTATGATATATACTATAATCACCTATCTGATGAGGTTTTACCTCTTTTAGACCTTTATCCTTATCATATGGGAAAATTCTTTTGTCTATTGCTGAGTTACTATTTTTTTTCTTATTTCTTTTGCTAGTTACTTGAATAAATTCTTCATTGTCAACTATTTGTTTCGATCCAATATCTGTTTCTACTATTACCTCCATTTCCTCTGCTTTTTGAAGCTCTTGAGCAACATTCTTTGTACTAATTTCTTTTTCAATAGTATTAACTGCTTTCTCTTTCTCACTTTCTGAGGTATGTACTATGTTAGCCTCCTCTTGTAAAATTTCATTGACTTGATTAACTAGAGAAATTCTATTTGTCACCTGTTCTGAGTTTTCACTATTTTCATCATATATTACTTTCTGCTTATCAGTATTATCTTCTATGTTTGAACTTTGTGCCCCATCTGTTACATATAGGTTATCCACACTAAAGATTATTTCATTCTGACTTTGTATTTTTGTTTGATTATTTGCTTGCATTCCACGTCCCCTTTGCCATTGTCTAAATTCAATTGACTTTCTAAGCTCTTCACAGTCCCTCTTGATATACCCTTCTTTGTCACAGTAAAAACAAACTTTGGGAGCCTCTTTCCACTCCAAAGTGACTTTCTGATCCCATATGTGAGTATGTCTAGGAATTCTCTTAATGAGGTCTGGGTTATTTGTTGTCTCAAACGTGACAATCCACTGGTTTGTGCATACTGGTGTTCCTTCATAGACCAATAGTTTAATCAAAGAAACACAGCCCAAGTTCACAGTGGCCTCTTTAATCTGTCTTGAAATAATATTCTTGGGTCCTATTGGAACATTTTGTAACTTGACATGCAAGAAATTGCGTCTAAGATTAACTGGGATATACCCTAGTAATGTTTGTTTGAAGATAACAATTCTATTTGTAGCATAAAATTGCTGCTTCTCCTGATTGATAAAAACAACCTCAAGGTATTGACGCTTTCTTCTTTTATAATGTGGCCTAGCTGCAATCAAATCATCTCCCATTCTTGCATATAAAGCATCTACAATATCATTAATTGATATGTTCTCAAAATTTTGTAAATTAGAGTATGTTGCTCTACCACTTCTTAGTTTAGTAAATAAACTAGACCACTAACAGTTTTCAGATGATTTAATCTTCGAATTTATTGCATTGTCACCCAAATTTGGGTTCAGATCATCATTCTGCATGATCATGTTCATCACATCATCATTCTCTGCAGTTTTTCCAGAACGTTCCTTCATATTTCCCAGTGAATTTTCCCTTTCTTCGAAGTAACTTGAACCTGTGTCTATTGGGTCCTCTCCCAAAGAGAATTCTAGGTTCACGTCTTCTGACCAATCTACAGACGTGTTATTAAAGGTTTCTACTTGCTTTTCCTGTCTGTTTTCTAATTCCTTTGAGGTAGTTGTCTTTCTTGTGACACATTCGTTTTATCTTTCTTGTCAATAGATTTCGACCTAGTATCATGGGTCTTTGTGCGTTTTCCCTGGATTTCATCCATATTAAGACTTGTAAACTTTCTTTTTCTTGATTTTAGAGCTTTTGCCCTATATAACGGCCTTGTGCATTTTTAAAATGAACTTCACTCAACGTATTGTCTCTTTAGCACTCTCCCGGCACTGGAATGTGGCAGAGTGCAGATCTAAGCCTCCTTTGATCAAAAATTAAAAATACAGTTGATAAAATATTCTTTATTCAATTTATAAATTTTACAAAACAGGTCTATACATTAAAAACCATTAGGTAATAAACCATAGAGACTTTTTATTAATGTATTAACAAATTGTAAAAGACTATATAAAATGATCATTATTATTCTTTTAATAACCTGTGATCATATGACTATTACAGTATTTTACTTAGGGTAGAGACATTTATCACCTGATTTTTTAGAGGGAGGAGGTCAGAGGGATTATCAGGTGCTATATAATATAGTTCTATTGGCCAATCAAAATTGCCCAAAATAACTATATAAAATTTTTAATAATAATAATAATTAAAATATTAAAATTTTTAATCTCTAAAAATGATTTGCACTAAGTAAACTTGTTCAGCATCTAAAAATACATCAAATCAGCATAATTATTTTTATTTTACTTGAATTTTAGATATTAGATGCATAATTTTTGATT
>QKWP01000317.1:310419-335179 GCA_003550325.1 Gigaspora rosea
ACGCTTAACGACGCTTAGCGACGCTTAGCTCAATAGATATATAAACCCACCTTATTTCCCTTAGTTTTAGACAGATCCAGACATTGTATTTTATCTTACCTTTATATTTATTATCCTCCTCTCTTACTATTAATAAACTCTTGGGATTTCTAAGGAACAGACACCTTGGAATAGCCCTCTTGTTAAATTAATAAACTGCCTATTATCTCTTTGTTGTTTTATACCGAACCGCCTTAGAGAAGTGTATAGTTTCTTACAGACATAAAGGAAACTATACTTCCTTCTTGCACACCGCTTCACGCCCAAAGTAAGGGATCTCAGGAGCCGTGTGATTGTTACTTTATCAGAATTAAAGAAGGCTTCCGGTACTGTAACATTTGGTGCCTTCTGGTGGAAACCTATTAAATTATTGGATATTATTGAAGAATTTGGAAATCTTATTATTACTTTTGGCAGAAATATTTATTTTTTTTTGACTGTTACTAACTCTCTTGCTGTTTAATTGCACTCTTGTTGTTTTTTTACAACTTACATGAAATTTTCTTCTTGTTGGATATTAACTACTTTATATTTTGGAGATTAAAATTTTGTTAACAACTTACTACTAACTTTTATTTTTGGAGATATTTTATTATTCTTTTATTAGTTTCCTTGAGACTTGGGAACTGACTTCTCTATAAGAATAGAGCATATGAACTATACTTAGAACAAATTGAAGTACACGTAACAAGTCATCCTTCCTCACTAGCTGTAGACATTTTACAAGCCTACCATCCTAATTTATCCTGTACCATCTGTTATCCTGTTGCCAATTTACACCGTCCCTTTCGACAATTTTGGGGAACATATCGAGACAATTATTTTGCTACCCAATATTCACAAAAGACAAACGACTCTTACTGTGTTTTAGTTACTGCTACTAATTATAATACTGCTAGAGCCGCTGCTCGGGACATTGTTTTTAGTTGCCGCTATAATAACGACCTTTTAGACCCAAAAGAAGTTATTGCTGGTCTACTCCTTGCACATACCCCCTATACACTTGCACCTATCTTACCTTTTAATTTTGAAGCTACCCTACTTGATCTTTATATTGGGGACCTTTTACCTTCTATGCCTGCTTCAACTCGACTAAGGACTGAAAACCTTCTATTCGATTTTCAAAATCAATTAGGAAGAACTGAATTAAACTTTGACGTTTCCCCACCCAGATCTATATTTACTTTAGGACCGGAACAATTAGCTGATACTAGTGTTGGCACTTCCACTAATACTTATATACCAATCCCTCCAAGCCTTGTACTTCCTTCTTCACCTATTTCAGAAATTCCATATCATTATACTCAAGAAACTACCCCTCCTTCACAAAATCGATTTCTTCACTATATACAACAAACCTTTTCTTCTGCTCGCACAACTGTTCCTCCATCTCCTCCTGTAACTGAATTTTACCCAACTGTTAATTTAGATATAAATGTTACTCTACGCCATACACCTCTATTACTTAATACACCTCCTCTTAACAACCAAAATTTAATTGATCCTCTTGACCATTATCTTCAAAACCAAGATACTACTATTGTTAGAGCTGACTCTCCTCCACAATTCGAGGAAATAAATTTACAACCTCTTGTTGAAGAATTAAACCCTATCTTACCTCCTAACCAACCAGAAAATCTAATAGGTGATCAAGCTTTACGAGCTGCTGCACAAGCTATAACTGATCTTGCTAATGCTCTTGGACAAGGCTCTGAGAAAACTCTTATCTCTTAATTTGTTATGCAGGCATATTTGCCTATAAAAATTTAAAAATTTTAAATTTTTTAAATAAAACCTTAAATATTAATTTTAGCTATATACTTTCTAAGTAAAAAATATAATATTAGTTCTGTTTTATCAACTTTATTATAAATTTTTTTTTAAAATTATTAAAAAACTTTGGTGTAATAAAAGTTTAAAGTTTTTGTTTTGGAACTTTTACTATAGAATTTTTTCTTTAGGTTTTTTCAAATTTTATATGTTCCTGTCTATAAAAAAAATTTTCACTTCTAATTCGAATCTTAATTTTTACAAGTAAATCATATAAAATCAAATAATGAAAGTTGTCATCCTTTATATAAACTACAATATTGTATTAGAAACTATATTTATAAAACCAATATTTAAAGAATTTGCCAAGATATTGTAAAATATTTTTTTGGTTAAAAAATTTCTTTAAAATTTAATATTTTCAGCTTATAAGCAACATAAACTTTTTGTCTTATAATATAAATTTTAAATAATTCAAAAATATAATCCTTGTTTTTAAATATTATAATACCAAATTTTATTTAAATATCTTAAATGATTAAAAAAATAGATCAGAGGTATATTTATAGAAATTATGCAGAGATATTTGCCTGCGAAGTAGTACAAACTAAGGGGTAACTGTTGCAGATTTTTATGGTAATGGAACTTAAGACCCTGCTGACTGGCTAAAGGAATTTAGAAGAGCCGCTACTGCTAATAAATGGAGTGCCAAAAGGAAACTTCAACTCGCTCCTGTGTACCTTAAAGGAGTTGCTCTGGACTGGTACCAAGCTTTAAATCCAGTACCTACCGTATATGTCTGAAAATAAGCTACTACCTAAAATAAGCTACCCCTCTGATTTTTTTAAAAATCTTAAAAAATTCATTAGCAGTTGCTACATATAAAATTTTTTCTACTAAGTAAACTTCAAAAAGTCAATTAAGTAAAGTTGTTCAGCGCATCAAAATATACTTACAATAAAAATTTGGTGTCATTTCGATAACTTTTTATTAGTACGTTTTTAAATTTTTTTAAAAAATGCTATATTTCGAAAATAAGCTACTTTACGATTTTTCGTGTAATTTTTTGGCAAAAAAAGGTAGCTTAATTTTGGACACATACGGTAATGCTTTTAATGATGACCATAACCAGGACCAAAGTTTCTAGCATCTTTTTAAGGCACGTTTCTATACTACTAAGCAAAAGGTCCTTTGGCAAAAACAGCTTTTTGATATTAAACAAGGACCCACAAAGACTGTGGATGGATATGTCAACCGATTTTGTATATTACAAAGAAAGTGGACACAACCGGTATTTTTCCAGCTGACTTTGTTAAACAACTTTTATTCAAGGCTTACATCCTGAGTATGCAGTTAATATTCAAGCTACTACAGTGCCTGGAAGTGGATCACCAGAAATTTTATAGGTAAGGTATAATACGATAATCTTTTTTTGTCGATTTTTTTTTATATACATATTCGTTGCATGTAATTTGTTATTTTTTTAAAAAGTATACCTATTTTTTTTTTTATGAGAAAAAAACCCCCGCAAAAAGCTCAGTCAAGATCAACGAAGCCATATTATCGGCGCTTACCTGTGTAGTTTTAAGCTACTTCATATTGCCCAAGCTCTCAGTTTCCCGAAGTCAACTGTGTATGATACTGCTAAACGGTATGAAGAAACAGGTTCCGAACACCCAAACAAATGCCCTGGCCCCCACGAAGTTCTTTTTGAGCGTGATAAATGTGCTTTAGTCCGTATTGCAAATACGAATCGTGGAGCACCGCTGGCCATCATCACTAATGAGCTAAATCTTCAACTCGGAACAACACTTACTGACAGAACCACCCAAAAGTATCTCCATGACTTAGGTTGGAAAAACTGTGTAGCTTGTAAAAAACCTTTTTTGAACGAAAGAAAAGCACAGGTACGAAAAAAGTAGTATCGTGAGCATTTAAAATGGGCCAACAAATAGCAAATGGTCATTTTTTCTGACGAGTCAAGATTTTGTCTTCACAAATCAGATGGTCGTGCAAGAACTTGGCGTCGAGTTAATGAAAAATATCACTAAGAATGTGTAAATCCAACTGTGAAGTTTGGTGGTGGCTCCGTAATGTTTTGGGGATGTTTTTCTTGGTGGGGCGTTGGACCATTGGTTGAAGTTAAAGGTAATATGAATTCGGATAGTTATATTAATGTACTCGCGAACCATTTTATTCCTTGGGCAAATTCTTTGTCAGAAAAATATCCAAATGAGATAGAATTAATATTTTCAGCAAGATTTGGCTTCTGTCCATACGTCCGAATATTCAGAATGGTGGATGAAATCGCATGACTTTAACGTGTTAGATTGGGCGCCCTATAGTCCTGACCTAAATCCTATTAAAAATCTTTGGGAACATCTTGATTCGGCGGTGCGTAACAAAAGACCAATGCCTGAAAAGCGAGAAGAATTAGTTAAATATATAACAGAAGAATGGAATAAGATTTCAATTGAATATCTTCGTTCACTAATCTATAGTATGCAAGGTCGAACAATGGCAGTTTATAAAGCCAAGGGATGGCATTCGAAATATTAAAACTTGCGGTTTTTTTTTTTTAGAATATAATTCTAAAATGTTAATTTTTATTTTATATAATTAATGTAATTATATTAATAAAATACAATAAATAAAGATCGTATATAAATTTGACCCCTATGTATTACATATAAAATTTCCAGTGATCCACTTCCGGGTACTGTATACCTAACACCTTGGCCAATGCTATTGAAGAAGACCTTCGCTGGGAAATGGAAAAACTAATGACTACCCCTACTACTAATTCCAACCAAGCTATTCAACAACTGACAGACCAAATTGCTAAGCTTAGTATTAACTTAGTCCAGATACAGACTACACCTACTTCCTCTGTTAATTATGCTGACAACCGTGCCCAAACTCCTCGAATAAAAGAACCTCCTATTTGTTATTATTGTGAACGCACTGGACATTTATTCGTGATTGTAATAGTAGAAAACAGGACCAACAACAAGAATCCAATTCTTGTCGCAATAATAATAACAATAACTGGAACAGAAATAACAACCAAAATAGGGACCGCAATAGTCGCTCTTCTGACCAATATTCCAATAACAGAGACCGTTCTCGCAGTTGTAATACCTCTCGTTCTAGGAGTCAATCTAGGGATAATAATTACAGAAGCTGAAATGATGATAACTATTGCTCTTACCAAAACTCCTCTAATCGATCTTCTTCTCCTTATTATCGAAGTGTTAATTAAGACTCAGACACCTTCTCTTATTGCTAATAAATAGGAAATACTGCTCAATAACCCATCTATCTGAGGTGCCTTGGCTACCCACTTATACGAGAAAGCCAAAAATGCCAATCTTGTTCAAACCCCTGCATATACTACACCTGTTAAATGTAATGTCTCTCTTCAGAATAAACCCTACCAAGCTATTATTGATATTGGTGCTTCAATCAGTATGATTGCTCACAAGGCAGTCATGGAACTTGGATTGACTATTGAAAAGGCCTCTAATAGCCTTATCGTCCCTGCAGTTGGAACTTCCACTTGACCTTTGGGAATTATAAAAGACCTGCTAATTAAAATTAATCATATTACCATCCCTCTTACTGTGGAAGTAGTAGACACTACTTTTTATTCTCTTCTCTTAGGCAATGACTGGAATCAAAAAGTTGAAGCAAATTATATTGAAAAAATGGCTGCTATACTTTTAAATAGGAAAACAAGAAACATACTATCCCTACTATGTATGAAAGCAACCAACCTCTACCTAGTCAACCTACTGTTACTGAACCAGATGAATTAGACATTTATGAACCAGAATACTTATAACCTAGAGAAGCTTATACTTTAGATAAAGAAGACTCAGACCAATCTCTTTCACAAGAAGAAAATGAATGGACCACTTATCATTCTCGCTGTAAAAGCAGAAAAGCTCCTAAACAGCACGTTTGTGGGAATTGTGGTTCTCCTGACCACCTCTTTGCTAATTGTCCTACCAACCAATGTAACCGATGCCAGCAATTTGACCACATTGCTGTTAAATGCCCTAAACAAGCCCCAAGATGTACCACCTGCCCTACTTGCCATAACTCTAACTATCTATACAGGGACGCCCCAATAATGTCTGCAGAGAATGCAGTACATTAGAACATATTGAAGTCTACTGTCCTCTTGCCACTTGGAAAAGACAGAACTTGGTTTATCAGTGCGGATGTACTCTTGACCAAGTTGATAGTAATCGTCTACCTACCCATAGCTCTCGCCATACCCATCATTGTTGTCAATGTAAAGTTCCTAACCAACCTGAAGTTCTTAAACTTCTTGAAGAGAAACTGTATGCCCAGGATGTTATAATGATTTTCACTGTGCTCTTGACCAAGAAGATCCTAGGAGTATCCATTTCTTCACTCAAGGTGAAGGATGGGGAATGCTTGTTAAATGCAAAGTATGTGATAAGTCAGACACAAGGCCTAGAATGTGTTAATTAGACAGTCTTCGAGAAGAATTATAGTTTTGTGAATTGGAACATCTCTACGCATACAAAGCTAGCCAAGATGTTCAATATAACCCTAACTATAACCTCTGGACCAGAATTAAATGTTATACTGAATCGACAAAAAATGCAGGACACTAGTATGAAATGAACTAGACTAGAATTTACCGACTTGCTAAGATTCTCTTAGATGAAAATGACCAGGCCATCACCCAGGCCTTAGAACCACTAACCTCTGACCGTATAACTCAACCTTGAAGCTATGAGGAAATGCAACTTATATTGCAAGCTGAATCAGACCTGTTATCAGAAAATGATATTGATTCTCTACAAGCAATTTTGGATGAATCCTTTGATACTAGCCACCCAGATTATGACCAGAAGTATGCCCTCACTATATTTAGAAGAAACTTTACAGTTCCTGTTGACCTTTGCCAAGAATGTTTACATGTCAAACACCAAGAGGAATTAAATGTAAATCAAGGATATTGTGATGATTGCAAACTTCCAGACCCAGAAATTTACTCTCCACCTGCTGAAGCGACTATCAAGAAATTAGGTGATGACTCCCAGTTTTATCAGCTTCAACAACAAGTACAACAACAAAACCAATTGATAAAACAATTACAAGCAAGAATTGAAACCTTGGAAACTACCAATACTGCTTTACTATGCTTTTTCCAAGAAGAAGCTCAAAATGCTCACCAACGGGCTAATGCCTTGAATATGCTCTGTTAAAATTTTTAAAGAATCCTAGGCAGGATCTTAAACAACCTGTCGACCCAGACCAAACTCTTATACCCAGACCTGTAAATATTATTACTCTTGAACATGAAGAATATACCCTGTCGACTCAGACCTCTTTAAATATTGGACTACTTAATAAAGAACAAGGCTTAGCTTTTTGAAATTATTGGAAGAATTTGCAGACCTCTTTGCAAATGATATAACCGAGCTAGGACGAACAAACCTAGTTACCCACCGAATCTATACTAAGGATGTACACCATATTCGTTCTCGCATTACTCTGTACCTCCAAATGAACAAGAATCTATACAAGAAAAAATCCAAAGAATGTTAGAATATAAACTTATTCAACCCTCTGATAGCCCCTGGACCTCATCTGTTGTTTTAGTACGAAAGAAAAATGGCAAATTACGATTTTGTGTAAACTACAGAAAAGTAAATGCTGTCACTAAAAAGGATGCTTACCCTCTACCTCGCATTAATGAAATGCTTAATGCCCTTACAGGATGCTCTTGGTTCTCTACTCTCGATCTTGCGAGTGGATATTGGCAAGTTGCCATGGACCTCTGTGACAAAGAAAAAACTGGGGCCTTTGCAGTAGAAAGGGCCGATACTAGTTTATATATGATTTTGAGAAAATCACGTTTGTTTTGTTCGGACTGATCCGGGTTAATCAAAATTTTCATGATTTAATTAGTTCATTATATCGGGTAATCCCGTGATGTACGAAACTTCCAAGAAAATTTTTTTAAATATCTCAATTTTTTATTATTTAAATCAATTTCCACTTATAATTGAAAAATGTAGCACGTGTCAAAATTTATCCGAATATAACAAAAACCTGATTTTCATTTTTGGGCAGCATCAGCCCTTTCTATTGCAACGGCCCCAACTGCCTTTACTACACGATATAGAATTTATAAATTTAATATAATGCCTTTTGGTCTTTGCAATGCTCCTGCAACCTTCCAAAGGCTGATGAATCATGTATACAAAGGAATTGCATGAAAATTTGTAGTTGTTTACTTAGACGATACAATTGTTTATTCTAGAACATTTGATGAACATTTAACCCATTTAAAAAGTGTATTCAATAGAATTAAACAAGCAGGACTCAGACTTAATATAGAAAAGTGTACCTTTTTGATGCACCAGTTACCTTTTCTTGGACATCTAATCTCTGCTAAGGTATTGCCCCTGATCCTCAAAAAGTAGAAGTGTCCAATGAATTCAATCTCCTAAAAACCTTACAGCCCTTCGATCTTTTCTTGGACTTGCAGGATACTATTGTCAATTTATTCAAAACTTTTCATCAATTGCTCACTCTTTGAATTCTCTTCTACAAAAAGATGAACCCTATCACTGGCAGAATAAACAACAAAAAGCTTTTGAAGAATTAAAATCTAGACTTATTACTGCACCTATATTAACATACCCAAATTTTAAAGAGACATTTGGGGCCCTTGCAATAGAAAGGGCCGATACTACCCAAAAATGAAAATCAGGTTTTTATTATATTCGGATAAATTTTGACACGCGCTACTTTTTCAATTATAAGTGGAAATTGATTTGCATAATAAAAAATTGAGATATTTAAAAAAAATTTCTTGAAAGTTTCATACATCACGGGATTACCTGATATAACGGACTAATCAAATCATGAAAATTTTGATTAACCCGGATCAGTCCGAACAAAACAAACGTGATTTTCTCAAAATCATATATAAACCAGTATCAGCACTTTCTACTGCAAAGGCCCTATTTATTCTTGCTACCAATGCTTCTTATAATGGCTTTGGTGCCACACTAAGCCAACTAGATAGAAATGGAAAAGAATACCCTATTGCCTATACTAGTAAAAGTCTGTGAAAGGAAGAAATGAATTATGCAGCAACTGAACTAGAATGTGCTGCAGTTGTATGGGCAATAGAACATTTTCATAAATATTCAGGCACTACAAAATTCATCTTAGTCACAGACCATTTATCATTGAAATGGTTACGTACTGCTGAACCCAAAGAAAGAATTGGAAGATGGATATTGAAGCTCCAACTATACAATTTTAGAATTATTTATAAACTGAGCTGAATCCATTCAAATGTTGATGCCCTCTCATGGTTACCGACTCAGACAATTATACCTGCTAAATAATCTTTACTACTATTTGGACACAGAACAATTTCCAGATAGATTTACTGACCAAGAACAAAAACAACTCATGACCCAGGCTAAATATTTTGAAGTTAGATATCACCTTCTCTATAAGAAGAATAAAAGAAACCCAGACAGACCTCTTAGAGTTATAAAATGGACAGAAGTTGAACCAGTATTATATATGATGCATAAGCACCCCACTGCTGGACATCTGAAAATAGATGCTATGTATTATAAAATATCAGAACGTTATAATTGGGATCAAATGTATCGAGACATACAAGAATATGTGAAGACTTGTGAGGAATACCAAAGAAGACAAAAAGGTCACAGAAAAGAACCTCTACATCCTATACAAATTGGAAGAGCTTTCGAACGTGTTGGAATTGACCTTTTAGCCCTTTGCCTATAACTAAACAAAACAATCAATATATTATTGTTGCTACCGAGTACCTAACACGATGGCCAGAAGCTTGTGCTGTTCCAGATGCTAGTGCTAATACACTCGCTCAGTTTATCTTTGAGGAGATAATCTGTAGACATGGAACTCCAAAAATTATTTTATCAGACCAAGGTCACAATTTTATTAGCGAAACAATTAGAATTCTCTGTGAGAAATTTCTTATTAAGCATAAATTCTCTTCTCCTTACTACCCTCAGACAAATGGTATGGTAGAAAGATTTAATAGAACATTGTGTGAATCACTTGCAAAAGTGAACGATTGGGATTTATATATACCTGCTGTTCTCTTAGCATATAGAACAAAAAGACATGCTACCACAGGATATACCCCTTTCAACTTATGTATGGGTGATATGCTACCTTACCAATCGAAGCACTTTCCCAGTAGAACCTACAGAAATTGATAATGAAATAGACTTACAAGGAAGTATCATCCAACGTGCTTATGATTTAATAGAAAAGTTACCAAATTACCAGAATTAGGCCAGACAAAATACTGAATGATCATAGCAGAAACAAAAAGTTCGTTTTGATGCCAATACTCGAATAGAAATATTTGAAATTGGTGATAAAGTGTGGATACAAAGAAAGGAATTAGAAGCCTCTCGCTCAGACAAATTTGAAGACAAAAGATTTGGACCTTTTCTTATCCATGAGAAATTAGAAAATGGTGCTTATAAATTATGGACAATAGAATGAAAAATTTTACAAAAATACTATAATAGTGATCATCTTGCTGAATATTATGAGCCACAAACATGGGGTACCAGTAGTTGTTATTGATTCTCCTGGAAATTTCTAGAAGAAATTTGATCTGCAAGGGGATGAAACACACAATTTAATTCGTAAAACCTCAAAATATATTTATACAACTACCCTTTTTGAAATTTTCCCAAAAATGACCACCCCTACATTACAACCTCAAACCTTATTAGCCCTCCAATACCTTTTTCAGACATGGAAACAAGATAATATCGCCCAAAATTATGCATTGTGGATTACACCACAATGTGTATGGTTATATGATAATGATAATGCCACTTGGACTATTGACCTCACTAATTTAATTACTTCTTTTCTTGAGCCAGACTCAAATAATTTTCTGAATGCTCTAGAAGACACAGAACAATTAGAAATTAATTTACCAGAAGTAAATGACACAGAAGAAATAAACCCAAATTTGGAACTAGAAGGCATACAAGAAGAAACATTAACGGTTCCAACTACTAATCAAGAAGAAGTCACTCCTGCTCTATTACCTGAAAAATTAACCAAGATTATACAAGATATTATCCAACCTGGTGGACCTCTAACTCAGACTTCTATTCCTATATATACTGGAATAACGTATCAAGAGAAATTGCAGAAAATTCTCAAACGAATTAAAACTCGAACTAGAAACAGACAAGACCAAACTAAGCTGCTTGAAGCTTATTATTATCTTGGTAACCTTATAGACAAGTACCCTAATGCTCATAAAGATATTCAATCTATAATTAAGAAGACCCAGGGAGAAAGAAGAGCCCGAGACAGATAGAAGTGTGCCAAATAGATGAACTTGCTTTTCTCCACCCGACCTATAGAAAACATCTCTCGAACAACCTATATTACTTATACAATAATTACGAGGTTACCCGATGCAGAACTTTCTCAAGTCCTTTCCCAAATTAGAACTCATGGAGTTCGTTCTTAAAGGGGAGAGAAATGTTATAGAATAGGTTTTAGTTAATTTTGGTAGAAATTAGTTAGAAAATTAGAACTTAATAAGAAAATTTTGTAATAACTGTATTTAGTAATAGTGATATGTGAAATTGATGTGCAATGATACTCAATGATGCTTAGCAATGCTTAACGACGCTTAGCAACGCTTAATGACGCTTAGCGATACTTAGCGACGCTTAACAACGCTTAGCGACGCTTAATGATACTTAGCAATGCTTAGCTCAATAGATATATAAACCCACCTTATTTCCCTTAGTTTTAGACAGATCCAGACATTGTATTTTATCTTACCTTTATATTTATTATCCTCCTCTCTTACCATTAATAAACTCTTGGGATTTCTAAGGAACAGACACCTTGGAATAGCCCTCTTGTTGTTTTATACCGAACTGCCTTAGAGAAGTGTATATTTTCTTACAGACTTAAAGGAAACTATACTTTTCTCTTGCACACCACTTCACGCCCAAAGTAAGGATCTCAGAAGCTGTGTGATTGTTACTTTATCAGAATTAAAGAAGGCTTCCAGTACTGTAACAATATGTTGTTGATTTTTCGTTTTGCATTACATGGAATCTGAAAACTTTGGTGGGTTAGATTTTTTATCCTTTTTTTTATTTTATTTTATTTTCAATTTATTATAAATTAATAGAATATTATTCACATCTAAGATTAGGCCATGCAAAGTTAATTTTCATTTTACATTACATGAAATCTAAAAACTTTGGTCAGTCAGTTAGATTTTTTTAATTAACTATAAATTAATATAATAATCTTCGCATCTATGATTAGCCCACGTAAAGTTTATTATTCATTTTATATTATCAGTCAATTGTATTATATGTATATGTATGTATCTGATATATTATAATCTACTATCATTTTTTAGTGATTTTATCCCTATACACATGGCAAATCACGTGTACAAAACTAGTACTATTAAAACGATAAATATTTTTTTAAAAATTATGTAATTTGATTGGTTGGTAATCACAGATAAATATTCAAATTTACAGCATTTCACTTTACATAGGGCAAAGTATACTGTGTCGATTTTACTATAGTTTGAACTACTGGAGATTACGGAATCGATATTTTTTGTAAAATTGGTTTATTTAGTTGGTTTACAGAGTTTAAGGATTTCAACATTTTGCCAAGAGGTTTCAACTTTCATTTTATAATTTGACTTAGGTTCATCTTTCGCCATTTGAAAATAGGTTCGCTTAACAACACTAGCATAGTTCTAATAAATTATACTACTATAGAAATCAATATTATTTGTGTATAGTGATGTGATCACAAAGTCGTAATTGGTCGTAATTATAACAGATAATGAATTACGGCATTTATTGCCAGAGTTTATTATAATTATGGCAGTATTACTTGTATATAGTGTTTTGTACTATTCTTTAAGAGCCATCCAGATTAAATTCAGATTCTACTTTGTGTATGATAATCCGAATCTGGATAAATCTGATTCAATTATTGAATCCAGATTCTATATGAGCACAAAGTGCTATCACTTTACTCATTACATTTACAAATTTGGTTACAAATGCTAATAGGAAGCTGTTTTATTTAAATATACAAATTTGAATAATTTATTTCAAATATCTAACAAAATAAAATGCCAATTTCAAATTTAATAAATTAACAAGAAACGTGTCAAGCAAATTATGCAAAATATAATTAATTTTTGTGTATCAAAAGATTGAGATCAAATTTAGTGTAGGAGGTTCTATAGCAAATTAATGTAAGTATTTTTTTTTAATTGTTACTAGTGATTTGACCCGAGTGGGTGTCACTTGAATATCTGATAATTGTTCGGATAAACACTATCATAATTGGAACCTTTGATTGGTTAATCAAGAAAAATTATTTAAAAATCTGTCCTATTAGAAATTTATATGATGCCTCATATAGATTTGAATTTCGTAGTATATCAAACACCCCAATGCAATATGATTTTGAGTTAGCTCGTATTGAAATTAGCAGTTGTGGTTCTATCACAATTTACTATAAAATTTTGTTACAAAACTTACTGATTATTATGGTAATTTACCATAAAAAATTTTCTGTACGGATGAACCAGAATTGTATAGTATGCAAAATTACAGTATAGAACCGATATAGTACCAATTAGTATTTTCTCAAATCAATATGGTATAGGTGTGCATATTAGTATAGTACACCCCAAATTTTTAAAATCTGTACCATACTGATTCGGTATTTTATATATTTTTATTAGAATTATAGCTGATTATATGGGTGATTTCAATAGAAACAGCCCATTTTTACAATTTTTTGAAAAATGAGTTTTTATTAGATTTATATGAATTTTGACTTGATTGACATTTTTCAATTATAAATAAAAGTTGATTTGTATAATAAAAAATCAAGATAATGTAAAAGAAAAATTAATGAGGCTGCATAAGGTTAACACATTACGAGATTACCCGATAGTCACCTGCTTACCTTTAACAAATAAAAATCGTGAAATTTGATTAATCCCAGATCAGTCTAAAAAACAAACCAAATAATTAAACTCAATTATCTCAAAATAAAATATATGTAAAAATAGGCTGTTTCTATAAACATCACCCCATATAGTATGGTACAGGGTTTAAAAATTAGCCTGTATTTTACTGACCTGCTCATTTATAACATACTAATCAGCTATAATTTTGGCATTAAGTTAATCAAATAATGTGTAAAATATCCATATTCTGAATCCATCCAGGCGATTTTCAATTTTTGGACCATGTGAGTAGCTCCACTGCTGCAAGTGGATGTAGAGTATATGTAATTGCCTATTTTTCTAATACAATCTTGAGCTATTGTAGTATTGTTATACTTTCATATATTTATAGGCTATGGCAGCATTTTTCTCACATGACCGTAAATTTGAAGATCACTCTAGTGGATTCCCCATATTCTATTCATTCCATGCTGATCTGCTGTAACCTCTCAATATTTGGTTGATTTATAATTTACTGTAAAAAATTATGTTACAAATCGATACAATACTTTCGTGATTAAACAATTGTTAAATGAATTTGAATTGTGATGATATTCTTGAGCTCATTGCTATATTAGTTTTAACATTTGCTCACAGGTTGTATAACCAATCAAAAAGGGTTAAAGCATAATAACTTGATTATTTACTTTATTGCTATACAGTTTGACCTCTCTATAGTCACCTCTATATAAGTATCCAATATTGTGCAACAGACTTAAATATAGTAAAAAACCTCATTATAGTCACAAATCATCTTTAATTACTATCAAAAATTTTTTGATTTTTTATCATTTTTATTAATAACTAGATTATGATCATGCGGGCAGCTTCACTGCCCATATGCTAAAGGTAATAGGTTTATTTGTTTTATTCTTATTTTATTTCAAAAAGAAAATTTTTCTTAAACTTTTCTATCATTGGATGTTTCATCTTAAATTTAATGCACCAATTTGGGTCCTTCCGGTCAAAGCTAGTGCATTAGATTTAAAATATTTGCTTTAGTTATTAGCTGTTTCATCTTGAATTTAATGCACCAAATTTAGCCCTTCGGACCAAAGCTAGTACATTAAATTTAAAGCATTTCCTTTCTGATATTAGGTGTTCCATCCTGAATTCAATACACCAAATTGGGCAAAGTTGATGCATTAAATTTAAAGCATTTCCTTTCTGTTATTAGATGTTTTATCTTGAATTTAATGCACCAATTTGGGCCCCTCCGGGGCCAAAACTTGTGTATTAGATTTAAAGCATTTCTGTCATTATATACTCCATCATAAATTTAATATAACAATATGGCTCTACCAGGCCAAAGCTGGTGCATTAACTTTAAAGCTTTTATTAGTCATATGAAATGATCATATTGCACCAATATAGCAGGCTTTTATTTTGATTGGCCAATTTTTATAGATCAGTCTGTGATATTGTAAAAATTTTATTGGTTAATCAAAAATAATCAAAGTTCTAAATTTTAATTATAGTAAATTGTTGCGAAAAAAAACTAATATGTATAAATATAACTATCGATAATAAAATTGGGAAGATTGAAAAAGAAATAACTCAGTAATTACCACGATTTATCACCCTTAACATAATCACTTGGTGATTTTGATTGGCAAAGAAATGTAATTAAATGTCAAATGATAATTGATAATGTGCACTAAAAAGTTCTAGTCACATGATTACCAATAAGAAGTTTATTTAGATTAGGGTTAGGATTAGTGTCTATGTTAGTGTTTGGAGTTAGCATTTTATATAATAAATCGATCAAGAAATAATTTTTGTTAGTACACAAAAGGTTGAAATTTCTTATGAGAAATAAGTGATTTCTTTTAATTTTCTTTACGAACATTTGTTTTAAATTTGCAGATTATCACATAACCAGAACCTTTTTTGCTATGGCTAAATGGTTTTTTGTGCATATTTTTTTGCATTTGTGCCAATAAAATTTTTTGATTTATAATACTAGTACTGTATTTATGCACTTATCAGTTAGGGAGCTAACAGAAATCAGGTGATTTTTTGGTGCATGGGTGGGGTAGCCAATGTATTAGATGTAATTCTGACCGGAATTATCTTCTTTTTTTTTAATATTAAGGTGACCACTTAGGTACCCTAGCACTTTATTGGTACAAGCGGGTTGGCCAAGTTAGTATAACTGTGCCACATATTACATTTGTATAACGAGAGTAAAACTAGCCACACATACAACTTTTGGTTGTCTAATTTAAATAGTCCGCCCGAAGGTTTTACACTAGATGCCATACCTGCAACCCAACTAGGAGATTGCCTATTTAAACTCTCTGGCTTCTACCCATGTTCAATGTTCCTTCCAATATACCCTTTCACAGAGTAATTTGCTGTTAAAAGTACTCTGAGGCTTTAGCCAAACACCTATTGGAGAGCATTTGCCCCTGTGGTAAACCTGGTAGAGCGATACCTGTTCCCCACAGGTATTCACCTACACTTTCGGTAACTTACGCATTCACTGAGACAAACAACTTGCAGTTAGGGGTTACCCTGCAACCGCTTCCATTACCTACTACTGCACTTGTAAGGTTCACCCCAACCCCGGTACCCACTATCATTTTCCTACCAGTTTTTCACCGGTATATCCCAGACTTCCAATCCAGTTGGCCCGGAAGGTTTATCTACCCAGCATTAGGTGCCATTATGGTTTTTCTCCTTTGGTTCCCAATTCCTCAACATGGGTAGTTTTCCTCTGGTGCGACTCTGGCGGCCAGGTTGGTAGACCTTGTCCCCGAGGACAATGTCTGGTTCTCCAGTTTCGGTCCAATATTCCAATTCTGGTAGCACCATCAAAGATCAGAGCTACCTCCTTACTCGGGACTTGCCAAATAGGTTTCTGTTTCTCCAGTTTCTTGGATTTGTCTGTGTAATGAGACACAACTTCTCCCGAAAGCTCCCATTCAAGATGGTAACCAAGGACTACAGGTAATGTATCCAACCGATCGACAAGAAACAGTTACCAGAACACAGGTCTATTTTTTCAAAAGTGTTGCCAGTGGGATTTGAACTCAAGACCTGCCACTTGAGGGTGACAACTTACCAACTTCTCTAAGTCGCTACACCCACCAGAATTATCAAATTCTGGCCAAAATTATAAAAAATTTTTTAATTAAAATTATAAATTTATATATAAATTTAATATTAAATAACTTTTGATCTACTGGACCAATTTGGATGATTTAACTTCCAAAATGATCCTCTAAAAGAGAGGATTCTAACAAGTTTAAAATCATTAAATTCCAATTACTAGATCGTAATATCAATATAGATTTGTATTACTATAAATATTATATAATATTTTAATATACTATATTATTTTATATAAATCTAGATCGATCTTATGATCTAGTAATTGAATTTTAATAGTTTTGGGCTTGTTAGAATCCTCTCTTTGAGTGGATCATTTTGGTGGTTAATCCATCCAAATTGGTCCAGTAGATCAAAAGTTAAATAATATTAAAGTTTTTTATTAATTAATATATAAATTTTTTGTGCAATTTGATTAGTTAGTAAGGTGTCAGGTGTGGGTGGGTGGGGTAGCCCCTTAAGAGATAGAAATCACCTGATTTTGACAGCTCCCTTATAGTTTCAAATCATTTATATCACTATTACCAATAATTTTTGTTTTTTTATTAATTTTATTAATATAGTAATATACCTCTTTATAATTACTAATTTTTAACTAATTAAAATCAGTAAATATGATTGGCTACTATATTTGTCTAAAAAATAGCTTATTTTCAAATAAAAAAGGTTTTTTAGTGATTACAAGTAATTACTGTATAGTAAAGTCTAAATTTTACTATATTAATTAATCATAAGCACTTAAATATATATGTTCAAAAGATTAAAATACATATTTTTCAAAATTTTCATACAAATTAGAGAATGTTTATTATTTAACTTATAATTTTTATATTTGTCAAATTTATTTTTTACTAAATTTTAATTTTTTATCAAATACAATAATTAAAAATCAAATAATAAAATGTTTTTTAATTTTGCTAAAAATTATAAAATATATGTATTTTGATCTCCTAAATATATTTACTTAGGTAATAATAATCAATTTACATAGAAGAATTTAGACTTTACTATATAGTGACTATTGTTAATTATAGAGTAGCTTATTTTTGGGTCAAAAACATTTTTAAGTCTTTTGACCAAAGAGAAAAGGTAGCTTATTTTAGATAGTAGTCTACTTTATAGTAAAAAATAATAAATAATATTTGTATTATAGTATATTGTAGTTAATAAATGTTCTATTTAATGATTTATAATAGTTTTTTTATTATAAATTTTTATAATTACTTTATAAAAATTTTAATATAACTATAACTATATAGAGGTTTAAATTATAATTACATTTAAAATAATCTCCATATTAATATATAACCAACTTGGTAATTATAGAGAGATCTGACTGTATAATTAAAAACTTTATTTTTTAAATCTTGTTTTTATATTTATTTAATAATACTTTATAGTAATATAATTAATAACTTTGTTTTTTAAATCTTATTTTTATATTTATCTAATAATAAAATAATATTTATTCTTTATTTTTATATTATCATTGTTATGTTAATTTTACTTTAATTAGATTGAGCATAATTATATATTTTAATATTAAATAGCTATATGGGGTGTCTTGTATTAAAAGGGCCCATTTTTGCATTTTTTCGAAAAATGAGTTTTTGTTAGATTCATGTAAATATTGGCATGATTGATATTTTTCAATTATAAATGAAAGTCGATTTGCATAATGAAAAATAGAGATAATGTAGAAAAAAATTACACGAGACTGTCTAAGGCCAAGCATATCACGAGATTACCTGATAATCACCTGTTACTTTTAATCTATCAAAATCATAAAATTTGATTAATCCCGGATTAGTCCAAAAATTAAAACAAATGATTAAACTCAATTATCTCAAAATGAAGTATATGTAAAAATGGTCCCTTTTAATACGAAACACCCCATATTTTATTCATATAACTTTTTTGCAACATGCTATGCTTAATAGCTATATGCAAATATTTCATATTCAACATGGCTTAAATGCATTTTTTTATATAAGCCATATACTATGCTTTAAATATACATGCAAATATTTTTATCCACCAGCATAGTTCAGTTTTTTTTAAAATCTTAAAAAAGTTAAACTTTGCAGGGTTTTGCCTTTTGCTAGGGTTTCATTTTTTGTTAGAGTTTTACTACTCTCATCTTTTACTGGGTTTAGGTTTCACTATTCACCATTTTACAAAACAGTTTCATCTAACAACTATAACTTTAAATATCTAAAACTTAATGGTAATTGCATAATTTTTTTTAGTAATAACTAATTAATTTGCTAGAATCATATAATAATTCTTATAAAATAAGTAGCTGCGCGACGCAGTCGCGCTAAACCAGGAACGGATAATAAACCGCATAAATGCTTAGAGGCAGATTAAGCTTAATTCAATAAAAATTCGAAATTATATTTCTGGGTATTTATATGGAAAGCCTAATCATTACTGCGACTTTTTATACTACCCCCAAAATTTATGAGGCATATTTGACAGATGTATTAAAATGAGTTAAATGATTTGACCATGATTAAATATTTAACATAAAATTTTTAATAAATATACATATATACCATAAACCGATCAACTTTAAAAAATATAAAATGGGTTTAGAGCGAGGAGATGGGTTTGATGCAATAATTAGGTGCGTCACGTGGCTGATACGTAATAATTATTAATAATTGTATTGTATTAATGAAATCAGATTAAAATGAGACTGGGGACATCTCTTGCTCACCTTTAAAGCTTATAAAACCCACATATACTCGTTTATTGATAACCCTAACCTTAATGTTAAAAAGAACCCCAAAAATGTCCTCAAAAAAATTTTAAAATTTTGCTTAAAAAAATAGAAAATTTTCATTTTAATCCGATTTCATTTTAATCCGTCACAATAATTATGAAAATCAAATAGTAATTTGGAGTTCTTAATTTAGATCTAATTATAAGAAGTCGCAATCGTGTTTTGAAAAGTTGAACCAGTATAGAGTTATATTTTGTAGAGTTCAGCTTATTTGGGTCACGTTACGAATTTTGCAATGATCATCGGCATATTTTGATAATTATTTTTTGGCATAGTTTTTGATAATAAAAATTTCGGCCAGAATAAGATTATACTAAAACGATATATTGGCCGAAAATTATATTACTAATAATTTACTGTAATTTCAATAATTATGCTAAATCTGCTATGATAATCGCATTGGGTGAAATATATGGATTTTAACTAATCTACAAAGCGGATTTACTATCTCACAACTCAGCTTTCATCCAACTCATACAGGGGGTCTCCAAAATTACGGGTTGGGTTATGTCGGAGTACATCGGAATTATGGTCAGTTTGATCGGAATTGAACAATTTTGCCAAAGATCATAAAAAACTTTACTAATAATATCCATTCGTTGAGTAAAATTACCCAGCTGATAATTATGCTATAGAACTTGCTATCAACTAGGATTAAATGTCGACCTAGATCTGACACATCCGACCTGGAAATTTTGAGCCCTGTAAAAATCGGTTCGGTTAAATCCTGTTTTATTTAATTACCGATTAATTTGGAACTTAAATTTTATTATACTAAGGTCATATTAATTATATTAATTCATAGTTCTTTAACAGATCGAAATAAATATAGTTATTGTTTAACTGCACTTAAAAATCCAAGCGAATAACTATTACATTACGATTAATAAAATATACATCTAAAAATATATGTATATACCTTGATTATTAGGCTCCTGCAACTCAGTATTCCAAATATCATCAGCAAAAATGAAATCATCTTGAGATCCTGTTTCTTCGTTTATCAAATTATAATCGGTTTCATCACCAGACAATTTGTGGTGCTATTGTTTTTTTTAAAAAAACCACTAATTTAACTATTAATTATGCATATACCAAAAAGAATTATACGTAATTAAAAAAACATAATATACTATCAACAGTATCGTATTATATTATCTACAAAAATTGATCGCCGATGTTTTACCAAAAAGGATTATTAAATTCATTAAAAATGTAATATCAGAAAATGTATAAACACACCTTTACCTGTAGAGGTGCCAATAATTTTATCATCATCGTTTGGTATTATTATGCCGTTCGTAAAATGATTCATTTTCGCTTTTTAGAAAAAGCAAGAGAATTAATTAATTTCGTAATATAATACTATATGTATCGTATGATACTGTACAATAATGATTTTTCAAATGATATATGTAAATTATCGTTATACAATAAATAATTTTTCGAGTGATATTATTAATTTTTTGCTAATGTATCATATGATATTTTTGGGGTATGCATACAGTATGTAATAAGGGGTGTACAGTACTGTATAACAATATAAAAAAAAGTACAGTACAACTTTTTCAACGCACAGTACAAAATATATGTATACTCCGTAGAGGAGTATGTGGTTAAGGTTGATTTGGTATGTACTATCATCATTAAAACAATTAGTAATGAGTTTGTATTGTGATGAAATTCTTGATCATAACTTGCTCATCGATATTTTAGTCTTAACTGTTAATATTTTGATCACGAGTTGTATAACCAATCAATAGCGTTAAGCATAATAACTTGATCATATTGTTACATTAGTTCTAGCACACTAATCACATTTTTGGATATAACCATGACTTTATTGGTTGGTAGATTGACAGATAATCTGGACGGCAAAAATTATGATCGAAAAAATAGTAAAATCTAGAAATCAATATTAATGTATTCACTAGTTTTTTTTTTATTAATATCACGTTTTTTTTTATCTATTGCGCAGCCAATGTTCTTGTACTTGTTCTTGAACTTTTAAGTTTATTTAATTAAGACCATTATGCAAAACGCTTCAAATTCGTGAAACATTTGATTGGTTCTTTTTATGCTCAAAATAATTTGTACATATTATGTAATCAACCAACCGAAGCACAATTTTAAGAGAGTTGTTTAAGGGCGTTAAAAAGAAAAACAAAATGCGATCTACAAAGCGGATTTCACTATCTCTTGCTATAATTACTATGTCATCACAAAATTCATCACGTGCCACTAGTGATGTGCCATTTATATGTTGTCTGAATTTTTTTAGTAGCAGTACGTATAGTTGGACAGTGCATATGGTATGTGAAATATGTATAGTACGCATATGATATATGTATACAAAATTTTGCAAGGAATAATTTTGCTTAGAAAATAAAAGGCGGTTTCATAAGGAAAAATTTAAGATATGAATAGTTTTATGTTCTAGAATATTCTAAAAAAATTTTTGCGTACTGTACTATATACGGCACATAACTAGTACCACACTAATTTTAAAATCAGGCCCCTAATGATCAATTATCAATCAATTATATCGTAAGGATTTAAATTATTAGATATTAGATCAATCACCATTTGTATCTATCTAAGGTATGGCTCCTTCTATAACATATTTAGTTAGTGCAATTCCGAAAGACAATAATAAAAAAGCTATTTTTTTTACAATGATCGTCAGGCATTTCAATCGAGACAAAAACCTGTTAAAGCGATGTTTGGTTAAACAATTATCATACAACGGATAAATATAGTACTATGTGATGCATTGCGTGATGTTTAAGTGCATAAATTCACGTTTTTGCTGCGTTTAATGCATTATCCAATTAGTTATAAGATTTTGCTGACGTACGGCATTAAAAATGTCTCAGTAACCACTAGATAGCTGCGCGATATCATCGCGCGAAACCAGGAACAGGGTACCTAAGCAGAGAACAGAATCAAGTCATTTGATATTATGCATGATTATATAATAGGACGTCTAGTTTTAAATGGAATTTTCAAGACGATCCATGCAATGATAGGCATGTGAAAATCAAATCTCAATATGGTCAATGCGACAATAGACAGGTGAAAATTAAGCACCAATTGACATAGTATCACGTGGACCAATCAGATCCAAGATTTTGCGAACCTACGCCATCCTGGCCCATCCTACAACCACTAGATAGCTGCGCGACGTCATCGTGCAAAACCAGGAACGGAAGACTAGATAATGGTTAAATTTAAATGAATAATATAATTAAAGAACAGAATTGTTATTATTAATTAATAAATAATATAATTAAGGAACAGAATTGTTATTATTAATTAAATTTGGCATATAAGAAAAAGGTAAATCAACTAATCTTTTTGTGTTTTAGTAGTAATTATTTATTATATAAATAGTTAACAAAGTATAATTGAAGAAAATGAAATTATTCTTCAAATTATAGTAACAAAATTACAGTATATGATTTGGGTTATATGTAATACAGGTATTATTCTTAACTGTTATTTACCAATAAAACCATCAGTCATAATTCTTATCTGCAAATATGAACAGAATTATTAGCAATTTGTTTTGACTAGGCATAATGAATAAATGATTGCAGTAGCAATCGTAAATTTTTGAATTCGATTAATTAATTTGTAGAGCAGCTACATTTAGTCAATTAATTGTATTTTTATATAATAGATTTATATCATATATTTACTGTTAAAATTATTAATTACTTATTCATAGCAAATTACATATCATATTATTCTTAAAAGTTAGAATAAATGGCAGAATTAATAGACAAAATCTTGAAAGGAATTCTTTTTAATAAGCAGTTTTTTTAATTTTTTTTTAATTTTTATGTTATATCTAATCTTGTTTTCTGATTTAATGTAGATGCATGATACTAGAATTATTATTTGCATTTATATCATATGTATATGTACTGTACATACTGTACGTTAAAAAAATTCAGATATCATATAAATGCACATCACTACTCATAATTAATAGTAATGGGGAAATAGTAGACCATTCGAAGTTAATTTTTTGGTTAACATATATGAAATGAACATATAAAATGAACAAATTAAATTTAATCTAGAGATTCTAGTTGTGCAAATTAGATTAAATAAATTTGATTCAATATTGAACATTATATTCATCTTACAAAAAAGAGGAGTATAATTAAAATAAACAAATAAATAATTAATTATATAATAAATTTACCTGAAAAAAGAACTTTGTACATAGTGTTCTAAAATGTTAGTTGAAAAACCAATTAGTAACAACTTTTCAACTAATCAATTTAAAAAAAAAATTTAGGCCCTAACTAATTTATTATTAACTGGTTTGATTACAATTAATTGTTAGTTATTAACTAGTTATCAACTAGTTATCAACTAACTATATTTTATATTAATCAACTAACAATTATTATTATTAGTGTTCCTATGAACCTGAACTGAACTGAACTTAGGTCAAGTTCAGGTTCAGGTTCAGGTTCAGTATTGAACCTGAACCTGAACATTTTTTAAAACATGTTCAGGTTTAGGTTCAGTATTGAACTTTTAGACCTGGTTCAGGTTCAGTTCAGGTTCAGTTCATAAGTTCATGAACATGTTCAGGTTCAGTATGGTGTTCATATGAACTAGTAATTTTAGGTTTGGGTCCGGGTTTGGTCTGGTCCAGACCAGACTCAAATTCTAAATTTATTATTAAAACTTCAAACTCAATTATAAGTTTGGTCAGGCTAGTTCAAATTTTGCAAACTAGTTTGAATCTGAATAAAAAAAATATATGTATTTTTTGATACTGAACAAGTTTACTTAGAGTGAGAAGTATAAATCAGTTAGTAAAATTTAAAGAATCATAGCATTTTGTATAATTTTATTAATAAAATTATACAAATTTCCACGATTCTCTAAATTTTACTAATTGATCATAACTTCTTGAT
>QKWP01000317.1:351497-363022 GCA_003550325.1 Gigaspora rosea
TTTTTTTAGCTATTTTTTCGCTCAAAATAGCGGCATATATTAGGTAATCAAACAACGGAAGCAAATTTGGAAAATTTACGTTTCATGATTTTAAGAGAGCGTTAACGATTAACAAATTCTTTCGTTCTCATCTTTGATAATCAGAGATTATCATTTAATCAGCCCATTAAAAAATCCTACGAAAAAAAATGAAAAATGCCAAATATCAGATAAACAGACAAATTAATTTGCATCGGGTTACCAAATTTTGTGTATAAAGTTATCAAGTTTAGTATCGTTAGTTATCATAACTTTGATAATGCACATGTTCACAGGCTCGCTAAGATAGTATTCTGTATAAATATGTATTTGTGCTTATATTTGCTGATCTATACCATATTATTATATTAAGCATCAAGACAGTCCATGCGACGATAGACAGGTGAAAATTAAGCACCCAGTGATGTATAACATCACGTGGACCAATCAGATCCAAGATTTTGCGGAGCCACGCCATCCTGGAGCATCGTATAACCATCACTACGTGATATGCATCACTCCGTTCCTGGTATATACTTCGTAATATTACATATCACTCCGTTCCTAGTAAAAACAATTTAAGCGAGGTTTAATAAGTAATTTGAGCAAAGGCTTGGTAATTGATTTGAGCGAAGGTTCAATAAGTAATTTGAGCGAAGGTTCAGTTAATTTGAGCGAAGGTTCAATAAGTTATATAAAAAAATAATTTGAGCAAAGGTTTAATAAGTAATTTGAGCAAATGTTCAGTAAGTAATTTTTGAGCGAAGGTTCAGTATGTAATTTGAGCAAAGTTTTATGATTTACTCTTTTATTATTATTAAATAGTTTGTTATTCTTCATGATAAAAAATTCTTATTTATTCCCAAAATACGCTATTTTTTTTTTAATTTTGAAACCCCTTAATAGGAATTACAAAGTTAACAAATAAGTTACATATTTCGAAAATAAATATGATTTTTTCAATATCATTTTTACTATGTATTTTAAATCGTAAAATAAAATATGATTATCTGATTTTAACTTTGAAACCCCTAATTGTTATTTTCGTGCTTGATAAAGTCAGAAAGTTTTCAAGGCAACTATTTAATTGGACAGGCTTTTAATAACAACCCAAGTAGCACCGACAGATTTTCACCGATCTGCAAGATTTACATGTCTTATCCAATAACGAGTCACGTTTTGATGTAACGTAACACAATCAGGAAGATCAAAGCAAAACGTTCGCTTTTTCAAAAATCGCTCATATCATGAAAATTTGCATAAGAAACCACTTTCTGCGCTCTAACAAAAAATTTCCTTGAACAATTTACTCAAAGAACCTTCTAAATCTAAGTTTAGCATAGACCCTAACCCTAACTTATACGAGTTCAAAGATTTTTTAGTGACAATGTTGGTTTACTCGCTGACATTTTTTTGACTAGATTGCAGATCAGTGAAGATCTGTTGGTGCCACTGGGGTAGTGGGCTTTTACAGCTGATTTCAAAATTAGTGGGACAACGTGAAAAATTTTTGTTGATCCGCAGTAAATTTTCGGTAATTTCATTTACCGAAAATTTACACGTTGTCCCACTAATTTTGAAATCAGCTGTAATACTAATATGGAAAAAGATAATTTAAGCTTTTGTAACACCTTTTAGCATGATTAAGAATGGTAAAATTTATATCACAATAGGATCTTTATATTTCCTATTTAGATAATCATTTCTTGGCGCATGATAACAAATAATTTTAATTTCATTGAATAGGAAAAAAAAACGCAAAATCATTTTATCAAATAAGCCAAAAATTTTCTGTTCAAAGTTTTAGCATTTTTACATTACACATAAGCATAAAATAATTTATTAAATGACGTTCTACATTGACAAATACAATATCCCTAATTCTATTAATAATGTGCCCGAAAATGAAATTACTCTTGGGTATTCTTATTTGAATTTGGGTCTTTATGTTGATTCACTTGAACAATTTAATTGTAATTTAGAAATAAATTCTAACAATTTGATAGCATTAGTTCTTCGTGGAATAACATATTTTAAACTAGAAAATATGAAAATGCACTTGTTGATGCAAGTAGAGCATTAGAAATCAACCCAACTAGCATAAGCTCATTTATTTTGCGTGGCGAAACATACTTTATGTTAAATAAATATAATGAAGCACTTATAGATTTCAATAAAGCATTCGCAGAAAAATTTACTTGAAATTTCAACAATATGAAAAGGCATTTTTAGACTTGAAAATTTTATCAGAATTTGACATTAATAGTGCTGTACAAAAATTTATAAATGCATTACTATTCGAAGGAGGATCTTATTATTCACTAGAACAATATAATAAAGCCCTTTTATATTATGACAAAGTGTTAGAAATTGATTCTAATAATTTAACTGCATTGTCTTTTTGCGGAAAAATTATTGTTTATCAAGACAATATTATAAGGCATTCCTGAATTTAAATAAAGCATTAGAGATTGACTCCTGTGATGAGACTACCCTGCTTTATTGTGGGGAAGCTTATTTTAAACTTGGCCATTACTATAAAGCATTTTATGATCTTGAAAAAAGTATTAGAACAATATAATGAAGCTTCATATAGTCCTGGAATATCTTTAGAAATCAAATCAAATTATGCCAATGCACTGACTCTTCAAGCGAAATTTGTTTTAATCTACAGTGGTACGAAGAAACTATCCAATTTTTAAATAAAGCTTTAGAAATTAACACCAAAAGTAAAACTATACCAACACTTCGCGGAGGTGCCTATTTTTATCTAGATCAGTATAATAATGCAATTAAAGATTTGAATAAGAGTTTGGAAATGGAACATAATAATGCTACTGCACTTTTTTTACGTGGAGAAGCTTTTTATTGTCTCAATCACTTTCATGAAGCATTTTTAGATTTTGATGATGCATTAAAATTTGAGCCAAATAATACAGATATGTTAGTTCTTCGTGGAGAAGCATATTTAAATTTGGAACATTATTATAATGCGTTTTTAGACTTTGAAAAAGCATTAAAAATTTTACCAGAAAATGTAGCTGCATTATTTTATAGTGATAAAATCTATTTTGAACTAGAACAGAATGATAGGGTTCTTTTTTATTCTAGTGAAGCATTGAAAATTGATCCAGAATTTGTGTCTATATTAATTCTTCGTGGTTAAACTTACTACTGTTTAAAAAAATATAAAGAAGCTCTTGAAGACTTCAGTAAAGCGCTTAAAATTGAACCTAATAATGAAACTATTTTAAAATATGTCAAAGAAACTTCTAATGAACTCGACTTTACATTGATGAAAAATACTGTAAATAATATTGGAGTAGTGATACGGGCCGATGCCAAATGCTTGGGCTGACCTGGCCGGAAAAAACCTCGTCCGGTCGACCGGGCTGACCATTTACAAAAATTTTTTTTCGACAATTAGATTGCAAGAATGGCTAAAAAAACTATCACAATAAAAAAAATTTGTATTTCTACGTATTAAATTTGAAATCGAAAATGTCATTTATATGTTCTTTCAAAATTAACAAAATCTCACTTTACAGGTGCTGCTATTTAAACTTCTTACCAGAAAGCGAAAATTGAATTTATTACATATATATATTTGAACTTCGAAATTATATGTATGTATAATTTATAAACTGGAACATTATTAGATAGTAATCACCAGTAGTTGATATAAAGAAGATAGATTTTAAAATCAAGCTTAACCCATATTTTATTTAGATTCAAAAAAAACTGATATATCTTTTAGTACAATAGATCAAGACTTTATTCTAAACCGGGATAAACATTGTAAAGATCAGAATTTGTTTTTAAAAACAATATATCATGTACCATACTTGGATCTAACCGGTTTCGCTTGCTTGTTAAAACATTGCCTGCATCAGAGAACAATCGTTCTGAGGTCACCGAAGTTGCTGGGAAAGCAAGGAATTTTCGAGCCAACACTGCCAAGTTCGGATATTCTTGTTGATTTGTACGCCACCATATGAGAGGATTGTAAGTTTTATAAAGTGGTTGATCGATATAATATTTGTTCATTTGTACTACTTTGTCATAACGCTCCAATTTATTATATACAAGATAATCAGTTTGAATATTACCATCAAAGAACCGATCCATTTCTGTTTGCATTGGGGCATCAATAGTATTTGCTGTTACTTCTATCATTTCTGATATTGCATTTTTAACACATCTTTTTTTTCATTGTTAGTAAAGGACATATTTTTAAAACGAGGGTCTAAATAAGAAGCAATATATGCCTCAATTAATGGAGTTTCCCAACGTTTGGAAATGGAGTCTTCAATTTTTTTACAAACACTCAAGATAGATGAATTTATTGATTCATTCATTTGATGCAAATGTGAAAGCAAAAGCGAAATAGTTGGAAGCATCATGCCAAGAGTCGGATACTGAGCTCCACCAATTAATTTGGTTGTTTGAGCAAAAGGTTCTAAAAGTATAATTAATTCATCTAATTTTTCCCATTCAGCTTCTGAAAGTAATCTTTTGCTTAAACTCTGTCCATCTTTTTTTTGTTGTGATTCAGGATGACGACTTAAAGATCTTGCAAGGTGTTTTACAGCATCTTGTAATTGAATTAATTGTTTTAAGACAAAAAACGTTGAGTTCCATCTAGTCTTCACGTCACGAATAGGTTCAACAATAGATAGATATTTTTTTTTTGGTTGCTCAGATAATAATGGTTGTACAGAAGATGTTGATTGTGCTGGTAATATTAATTCAGATGAATCATCATCAGATTCCAGTTCAGAATCTTCATCTCCAAGTAGTGGCCATTCAGAGTCTTCTAAAATATTTACTTGCAACTGATTAAATTCATTTTGAATATTTCGAAGACTTTGACGATACCGGTCCCTTTTCACTAACCAATTGTTTAATTTTTTTGCTTTATTTATAAGATCATCACATAAACTAAGACCATCTTTAATGGCCAATTGAATTGTGTGAGCGGTGCAACGAATATGAAGTGTTTCAAGTAATCGTATACCTTTAACAGTTGCTTTATCATTATCAGTCGTTCCTCCAATCAGCTTATTATGTATGCTCCAGTATTCAAAAATTTTTGATAAAAATTGTTCTTGGCGTTCACCTGTGTGTGGATAAGGAAATTCTTCAATGGTTAAAACTGCCTGGTATAAGTCAAAATTTTTTGAAAGCCAATGGATAGTTACACCAATATAGGGTGTATGCATGCTAGTCCACATATCAGTAGTAAAACAAAATGTTTCCATTGTTTCAGATAATAGACTACGCAATTGTTCTTCAGCGAAGAGTACAGATTCTCTAATTTTAGTTTTTATGTGAGCTGAACCAGGAACTTTAAAACGAGGATCCATTTCATGACAAAAGAGCAGAAATGTTTTTTCCTCTACAACACTTAAAGGCTGACAATCTTCAACAATCCAGGAAATCAAGCGAGATGATAACTTTTGTTGCTTAGCTGGTCTGTGATTATCTATTTTTGAAAGCATTGAGAGTATAGTTGGAGTTGATTTATCTGATTCAACTAGGGTTTGTTTGTTTGAATTTTTTTATATTGCTGATTAGAAAAAATTCTATGGATCGCATTGAGATGTTCATCAAGATGTGTAGTTGAAGTTGTAATACTGAAAATTTTATTACATTTTTTCTCAATTCCATCTAAGTTAATTGTGACTACGTCACAAGCTACTTCTTGTTTTAACTTATTTTTTGTCATATGTTTCCAAACCCAACTAGCATTTGACTTCGCGCTATCAGATATATCATTATTGTTTACTAAAATTTTAATATTTTGAACTTCTAAGGATTTATCAAGTGTAGTTTGTTTGTAATCTTTATTTTGATGCAATTTATTTGCTGTTACGATCTGTTCTTCAGATGAACAATGAGCTAGTGAAGGCACGGATATAGAATCATATGATGATATGCTTGAAGGTCCTTCTTCGCTTTCTGTTTCAGAAACTTGTTCTGATTGATGAGTTTTTTGCAATTTTTTAGGACGGTTTTTAACATCTGAGAAATCAGAGGTAATTTGAGTTTCATCTCTTTTTTGAGAACGCGTATTATGTTTTTTAATCATATTCAAAAAAAAAAAAAAAGATTGTAACGAAAGTGTTTAGATTTTGAATTTTTCCTTTTTTTTAAACTAATATAATTTTAATTACAGGAAAGATTATATTGAATTGATTTTTTAAACGATTAAAAGGCAATCATTCATATGAATTTTTTTTTAAGCGATTAGAAATAAGAGTATTGTATGAAGGATTTTTTTTTTATGTGATTAGAAGGTAAAGGTATAAAGGATTTTTTTTTTAGGTGATTAGAAGACAAATTGTATCGTATAGAGTTTTAAATAATTGAGCTATGTGTATTGAGTAAAAAAAATGATTAGCGAATAATACCATATGGAGTAAAGACATTGTTAAATTGAATGAAATTCTTGTTATGTTTAGATTTTATAGAACGCATGTGTTAGTGTTATATAACTGAGCATTACAGTAAATTATGTAAGAGTGCATGAGAAATGTAGTCATTAAAAAATTTTTGAACGAATGCTAATTGAGTATAGTTTATTTTATTTAGTAAGTGCAAATTTCATTTATTTTAAAAATAACAAAGTCAACCCAATTTTTGTTACTTGTATTTTTCAAGTTAAATTTATATCGATACGATTATTTTATAATGGCACGAATTGTAATAATGCTTATACTTGAAAGTAACATCATTACTACGTAAGTAAATGTATTCGTAAAACGCATTTATTAGTTTGTGCAGGTATTTACTTGTTATTTGTTATGTATATATGAAATAAATTGTGTGAGAAATTTTTTTGCTTAATAATCGGCCCGCCCGCCCAAAAAGGCAAGGGTCGACCCTCGACCCGCCCGCCCGCCCGGCTGATGGGCCGGGGCCAGCCCGTATCACTATATTGGAGTCGAAGAGGACGAAAAGGAGTCATTTGAATATTTTAAAAAATCTGCAGAGATGGGTAATGATAATGGAATAAATAGCACTAGATATTGCTATTTCGAAGAAATCAAAGTCGAAAAGGACGAAAGGAAATTATTCAAATATTTTAAAAAATTTGCAGAGATGGGTAATGCTATTGCAATAAATGATATTGGATGTTGCTATATAAGTGGAATCGGAGTTGAAAAGGAAGAAAAGAAGGCATTTGAATATTTTAAAAAATCTGCAGAGATGGGTAATGCTACTGCAATAAATAATATTGGATGTTGCTATTTCGAGGGAATCGGAGTTGAAAAGGACGAAAAGAAGGCATTTGAATATGTTAAAAAATCTGTAGAGAAGGGTTTCGCAAATGGATTAAATATGGTTGGAGATTGCTATAGATATGAAATTGGGGTCGAAAAGGTCGAAAAGAAGGCATTCGAATATTATAAAAAATCTGCAGAGACTCTTGGAATAAAGAATGTGAGATTGCTATTTCAAAGGAATCGGAATCGAAAAGGACGAAAAGAAGGCATTCGAATATTATAAAAAATCTGCAGAGATGGGTAATGCTGATGGAATAAATAATATTGGTGACTACTATAGAAATGGAATCGGAGTCGAAAAGGACGAAAAGAAGGCATTCGATTATTATAAAAAATCTGCAGAGATGGGTAATGCTCATGGAATAAATAATGTTGGAGATTGCTATGATGAAGGAATCGGAGTCAAAAAGGACGAAAAGAAGGCATTCGAATATTATAAAAAATCTGCAGAAATGGGTAATTATAATGGAGTGTTTAATGTTGGATATTGCTATAGAAATGGCATTGGAGTCGAAACGAACGAAAAGAAGGCATTTGAACATTTCAAAAAATCTGCAGAGATGGGTGATATTAATGAAGTAAATAATGCTGGAATTTGCTACTTTGAAGGAATCGGAGTCGATAAAGATGAAAATAAAGTGATCGAAGATTATAAAAATTCTGCAGAGGTGGACGATGTTAATGGAATAAATAATGTAGAATTTCGCTATAAAAAAGGAATCAGAGTCGAAAAGGACGGAAAGAAGAGATTAGACTATCATAAAAAATTTGCAGAGATATTGCCATGATAAAGGAATTGGAGTCGAAAAGGACAAAAATGAGGCATTCGAGTTGGGTGATGATGGTGGTATGAATCTTATTGGAAATTGCTATCTCAATGGAATCAGAGTCGAAAAAGGACGAAAAGAAGGCATTCGAATTTTTTAAAAAATCTGCAGAGATGGGTAATGATAAAGGAATGATTAATGTTGGACATTGCTATTACAATGGAATTGGAGTCGAAAAGGATGAAAAGAAGACATTCGAATATTCTAAAAAATCTGCAGAGATGGGTAATGGTCATGGAATGAATAATGTTGGATATAGCTATTATAAAGGAATCGGTGTCGATAAGGACGAAAAGAAGGCATTCGAATATTTTAAAAAATCTGCAGAAATGGGTAATTCTATTGGAATCAATAACGTTGGACTTTACTATAGAATTGGAATCGGAACCGATAAGGACGAAAAGAAGGCATTTGAATATTTTAAAAAATCTGCAGAGATGGATGATGCTTGATATTGATGATGATATAAAAATGTTATTAGACAATGATAAATACAAATTAATTTGGATTCCTTACGAGTTTAAAAATATTAAAGAAATTGGAAGAGGTGGTTTTGCGACTGTATATATAGCTAATTGGACAAAAATTACTGTTGCGCTTAAGAATTCCATAAAAATGAATATTTAAACGAGGTATTTGATTTAAATTGATATATTTTTTTTTCATTTCTGTATAGATTTTTAATAGAAATAATATTTTTAAAAGTTAAAAACATACTGCGAGATTCGAGTTGAAAATCCTTCGATTATAAAATGTTACGGCATATCAAGAAACAGGAGTGGAAATTATATTCTTGTATTAAAATACGCAGAAATGGGTTCCTTGCGTCAAAATCTTCGAGATATATCAAAACTGAAATGGAAAGATAAATTAAACTTGTTATTAAGCATAACTTTTGATCTCAAATCAATTAATTCCCAAGGTATTGTTCACCGGGATTTGCACAGCGATAACATTTTGCAGGATAATTTGCACAGCGCATACATCGCGGACCTAGGTCTTTCAATCCAATATTTGAAGCAAAAGGATACTGAAGTTTATGGTGTCTTGCCTTACATTGCTCCTGAGGTTTTAAACAAGCAGCAACTTATTGCAGCATCTGATATTTATTCTTTCAGCATGATCATGTGGGAAGTATTATACGGTAAAACTGTGTTATGTTATTATAATTTAGATGATTTAGAAAATCAAATAATGCAAATATTAATTAAGGATTTTCGACCGCCCATTAACAACGAAGCACCAAATTGTTATGTGAACCTTATGAAACGATGTTGGAATAAAAATCCAGAAAAACGGCCATCTGCAGAAGAACTCTGTGAAATTTTTAAAAATGGCATGATGATGATCAAATTTTAAAGGAATTAAATGAATCCAAACTAATATTATCTGAGCATATAAGAGATTTTGACATAAATACAAACAATGGTAGCATATTAATTAGTTTATCTTGGAATAGTGATCAAGATTTTATTATCAATAATATCAGTTAAAAAATAACAATAAGATGAAAATTAGCTTCATTACACTTGCTAAATGAAATTTGTTATCAAAATATTATATTAAAATGTGTAATAAAAAAACTCTACATGTGATTCTTGAAAGAGAATTCAGTTAGATCTTTAAATGAGTTATGACAATTCAATTTATATATTTAAATATTGATTGTGCCAGTATATTCATAATATTTGTTATATTTTAAATATGAGTGTTGCTAACTTGCCAAGAAATTTAGAAAAAAAATCAAAAAATTATCAATATCGCAAAATTTTATTGCAAAAACTAACTTTGGGCTATTGAATAAAAGTTTTTGGCATTTAATTTTGCATATAAACAATCCATACTCTAACATAATATAACCTATTCCCTAACCCTAATCTCTAAATAATAATTTTTTATATAAAGAACTTCTATAAAAATAAAGGGTGGTTAAAATTTATAACTTTAACCAGGTGTTAAAATTAGTTAAATTCTTTATATATAATATAAACATATAAATGTAAAAGATTCTTTAACATAGATTTACGAATATAATGTGAATGCTAGCCAATTATTCTAGATCGCTCCACAATACTGGAATGCACCAATGACAATTTACAAGTGCTCATGAAAATAAACTTTTAAAACTATAAAAGAGATTATTTAAAATTGCAAGTAGCACTCATTTGGTAATGTTTTCATTTTATTGGCTAATTTATGTAGATTTACACATGATTGCTGATCAATCAATCAAGAAATTCAAGAAACTCATTCTTTAAATACATGCAAAAACCAGGAAAGAGGATTAAATACAAATGTTTAAAATAATATGTATGTCTATTAAATTTAAAGGTAATTATATAGTGTTGTGATTATAGAGGAGGAAGTCTACATTAAACTGAATTTGATAAATTTAATTCTATATAATTATAGAGCTTAAATAAAAAATATTTTTATTAAGTTTTTGTTAAGTAGTTGCTAACATATTTTTATTCTGATTTTTAAAAAATTTAAATTTAATGGACATGAACTATTTCCAAAATGCATGTCTAAGTTAAAAAAAAGTTGGACATATGTCTAAGACCAATGAGTATATACAATATTATGTAATAACTATTCAGGATTTGTTTGATCAAAGCTTAAATATTGTATCAATTAACATAAAACTTGCAAAATTACCATTTCAAAAGATAAAAAAATAAAATTATTTATCTATTTATTCAAAAAATTTATTTATTAATTATAAATATTTAATCTGATTACAAAATGATTTTATGTTCAAATTCAAATGATTAGTATATATTTGCATTCAAGTTTGATTTGAACTCAATATCCAATTCCAAATCAACTTATTATTTTTTGAATAAATATAAGCTGTTCTTCAATATTTATGTTTATGTTGGCTTATGAAGTTACTAATTTGATTATGTTATTAATTCCTGTTTTATAAATTATTAATTAAGTCATATATTTTAATATTCTCTTTGAACTTTGGAACAAAAAAGTCAGCTAATTTGTTATATTAATGGATAGGATTTACCTGTACTAGATCTAGTACTTTGTACTAGATTTAGTACATAATTAAACTTAATTTTCTATTAATTTTTAAAATTAACTACTTAATTAAATATTTTTTTTATAATATATTAACTTCTGGGCTACTTGTTTTAAAAAATTTATAGTTTTACATAGCTTTTTAAATTTTATACATTTTTTTTTAAATTTGCAATTGCTAGTTTAACCTAATTTTTAGTGAATTTACTAGTAGTTTTACAAAATATTTTTAGTTATAAAAAATTTTTTACTGTTATAGAATAGGTTTTAATTTTGGTAGAAATTAGTTTGAAAATTAGAACTTAATAAGGAAATTTTGTAATAACTGTATTTAGTAATAGTGATATGCGAAATTGAT
>QKWP01000318.1:0-37518 GCA_003550325.1 Gigaspora rosea
GACGCTTAACAACGCTTAGCGACGCTTAGCTCAATAGATATATAAACCCACCCTATTTCCCTTAGTTTTAGACAGATCCAGACATTGTATTTTATCTTTACCTTTATATTATTTATCCTCCTCTCTTATTATTAATAAACTCTTGGGATTTCTAAGGAACAGATACCTTGGAATAGCCCTCTTGTTCAATTAATAAACTGCGTATTATCTCTTGTTGTTTTATACCGAACTGCCTCAGAGAAGTGTGTAGTTTCTTACAGACATAAAAGAAACTATACTTCCCTCTTGCACACCGCTTCACGCCCGAAGTAAGGGATCTCAGGAGCCGTGTGATTGTTACTCTATCGGAATTAAAGAAGGCTTCCGGTACCATAACAATATAATGTAATACCACGAACCTGTTTTACTAATGAACTTTAATCTATTTATCGAATAAAAAATCAAGTTCATTATGTATCCACGGAATTAGACCCGTGGCTTTAAAATTCTCATAAATTATATGGGTTGTAACTTTTAATATTAAAAAAATTTTTAGTATATAATATATAAAAAAATTTTACAATTAAATAATAAATTGATTGTATATTTTATATATTAAAATTTTACAAATAAATACAATTGTTGACGAACTTTTATATGTGCCAAAAAAAAATTCACAGAATTAGGTATGATCACCTTTTAAATAAAAAGGATCTGTATAAAAAACCTCAAAAATAAGCAAACTTATTCCTAACCTATCTATATATATATTTTGGATCCTTCCAAAGGGCATGACATTGAACATATAGGTTCCATATCAAAACAGTTTTCTCTCTATCTTCTGGGTGTACTTTTACTTGCCAATATTCACTCCTAAGATCAAGAGTAAAAAAATAGGTAGCTTCAGCAAGTGAGTCAAGTATTTCATCTATTTGGGTAGGGATATTGTTTTTTTTTTGGTAACAGCATTGAGTTTTTAGTAGTCTATACAAAATCTTTTCTTTCTATTTTTCTTTGTTACAAATACAACAGGGGAGGCCCAAGGACTAGAGGACTCTTTTATTAACTTGTTATCCAACATTCGTTGTACTTCTTTATTAATAAAGGTTTGCTCTGTAAGAGGCACCATGTAAGGTAAAGAACTAACAGGAGGTACATTGTCAGTAAAGATTCTATAGGTTACTAGGTCAGTTCTACCTAGTTGGGTCATATTCTTTGCAAAGAGGTTAGCAAATTCAAGAAGCACTTGTCAAAATTGGGCTCCTTGGTGAGTAGTTAAGGGTCTTACTTTTGGTTTGATTTCCTAAGTCACAGTATAAATTTCTCGAATAATTCTGGGTCTAGAATTGTCTGTATCTTCAAGTAGTTTTTGATCTTGCTTAGAATGACTCAAAAATTTTGAGCATCACCATTATTAAGATTGAATACAGGAGCTACAAAGGAAAAGAATTCATTATTCAAATTCCTTAGTCGATAATGAAAGGTTTCAAAATAATTAACTCGAGTTTGCAGTTCCTTTATTGTCCAGTCCTGATATTCAAAGGTTTTGGCTTGTTCCTGTATTAAAGCAATAATCTGAGCATACTGTTTAATTTGTTTCTGAAGAAAAGGAATCAGGTCTGAGGGTTTGAGAGTTGTCAACATAGTTTTGATAGGTGCAACAACAGGTGATTCTGGTATTGAAGAGGTTGGAGGAGGCTAAATCTCTGGATCTGGGTGCTTCATAACATTCCTCAGAATAGGAGTCAAATTGTTCTAACTCAGTGTTCTTCTTGACCATAATACATTCCTTACAAAGTCCAATAGTTCCTTGAAAATTTCTTTGTAAGTTTTTCATAGTCTGAATGACTGGTATCAAAAGATTCAGCTAAGATTCCTTGTAAGGTTTCTTCTTCAGTTTCGCTCAACTGTATTTGGAAGGCTCTTATGATGATATTGACTTCATCATATATATAGTTCTAATTGGATCGATCAGCTATTTGGGGTTCAAGAGCATGAGCGAGGTTTTCATCATTTTCTCAATCTGTATTTGGGCGAGTCGATAAATTCAGCTTTGGTTAAGGTCATATGCAAGTCTGACATTTCTGGTAGATTTAGTATAATGGCATACATGAGTCCATAGGTTGTAGTAGGGGTTCCATTCCACATCCTTGGCAGCTTTATAAGCATACAAATACTCGAGGTTGCAGAACTGAGTATTCTCTCAGATAGAATCAAATTTAATTATCTTGGATCTAATATATTGCTCTTCACAAAGCTTATATTTCATTAGTGTTTTAGCATTTCTCAACCCTTACTATTAGTAAAGAATTCAATACTTTGAGGGTTATCTTGGTCTAAAGCCTAGGGAAATCAATTCAACATCCTTTGCAAACTAAGTTTGCTCCAAGGGTCTGATATCTTCAGGTCTTTGAGGTACCTTGCATCTATAGCAATGGTTAACCCTTTGAGGCAAATAATTTGGTAAGTATTGGGCATTTACTTCCTAAGGTTGACAACCACATTGATATTTTTGGTTCTCTAGAATCTGGATCATTTGGGGCAGTTGAAACCGATGTGTCCATAGTGTCTACATTGATAACATAAGTTATCAGAACAGTTCTTATACAAGTGTTCTGGTTGAAAGCAAGTTTTACAAACATTTTGTTTAGGGGCTTGTTTGGGCAATATACAGCTAGGTGTCCATGGTGATAATAGCAATAATATTTATTATTGGGACAGTCTGCATAATAATAATTGTAAGAGTAGTAGCATTCATATTTTTGTTGGCGAAAGAGGTACTAGGTCTGGATCTGTAAGTGATAATTGTCCAATTATCAGGTTCAATTTCTACTACATAAATTTCTTTTGGGCTAAAATATTCCTGTTCAAACTTTTCTAAGTTCTTTTCATTAGTAATTGTAAGTTGAGCACGCAAAGGTTAATTATGTTTATAGGTAGTAGGTACATAAATTTTCTTTTTGTTCTACCTAAGAGTATAGGCCTTATTTTTCTAACTGTAGCTTGTATCTACTTTTTGTGACTAGTTATTTCCTAAAAGCAATGAATAAGAGATAGCATTCATTATTTCAACATCCAAAGGAAAAGTGGTTCCTTCAATTTCAATATGTAAGTTTTTAATTATACCTAGGGGTCAGACAAAGAGTCTAGTAGCTAAAACAATAAGGCTAGAGGAGGGTGCTTCTATTTTCAATCTGAGTTCCCTTACAACTTGGCTAGAGATTATGCTAATAGCAGTACCTCTATCAATTATAGCATAGTAAGGCTTCTCATTGAGTTTAATATTGCACTTAACAGGAGTAGTATAGGTATGTGTCTGGATTTGTTTTGGTTAGCAAGAGCAGTTCTAATAGAGTCATTAACCAAAAAGGCTTCAAATTGTTTATAGGTGTAATCATTGGCAGTATCAAGGGTATAAATATCATGAGGATAGGGGTAGTTAATCGATTGTAAGATCTGGATCAATCAGAAAAGTGATTGCTTTGGCTATTTCTGTATTTATCATGAGATTGACTTCGACTTCTAGATCAGTCATATCTAGAGCAATTATAATTCCTATTCTGAGATTGGCTCTATTTCTGGATTGGGATCTATTATAGAGTTAGTTATTTTTAGAGAAGTAATTATTGCTTTAGCCACGAGATTGGTATCCTTGGTAATCTCTTTTATTGACCTGGTAACGAGCATGACAATTCTGAATAAAATGTCCTTTTTGTCCACAATAATAGCATGTGGCATTTTTAGCATTTGGTTGTGATTGGTCCTTACTCTGGTTAGTATAATAGAAGGGGTAGCGGTGGGAGGAGTAGCTTGTTTTTTAGCAAGATTAATACGTAGTTAGCAATTTGCTCAGTCATGCAGTCAATAGCTTGATTAATTTTATCATTTGCATTATAGTTAGAGGTTATCATTTGTCCAGTTTCCCATTTTCGTGCTTTAATAATAGTAGCAGCCAAGTTAGCAGGTTCAGCAGCTTGAACATTTATAGCATATTCAGGTCAGAGTCCCTGAATAAAGATTGCATTATAACTGCAGCTGGGAAAAGGTTGAGAGGGACTACACACTCTTTTAGTTGCTTAAAGCAACTAACGTAAGTATTAACAGTGTCTGTGCCTTGTTTGATTTTGAAGAGTTGTTTTTGCCAAGCAGCCTTTTGTTTGGTAGTGCTAAATTTTTCTTTGAAGAGGTGAGTAAAGCTATAGAGATTATTACTATCAGCATTCTGTCCATGCCAGTCATGATAAAAATGCATTGGTACATTGGCAAGACTGGAAAACTATTCTTGGGCATTGTCCTTCATATAGGCAGCAGCCAATTCCAATTGGTGAGCAGGGCTCCAATGAATAGTCTCGGCAGCTCATTCAAATTCTTCAACCCAGGTAACAGGGTTCTGAGTTCTATTACTATGATAATAGTCTATTTTAATAAGGGACTTTTCACTACCACGTCTGAGAGCATTAGCAAAAGCAGTAATAGCTTGAGCGGCAGCATTTAAAGTATCTTCAGGTTCTGGTTCTTTGATTGTTTTTCTGATTTAGGTTCTGTATGTACTTCTTCTTCTGATTCTTCTTAATAATTTATTTTTTCTCATATTTCTTCTAATTCTTCTAATATTTTAACTAGTTTATTTCTTCTAAATTTTCTAAATTTATTTCTTCTTCGTGAGGTACTGGTTCAACAATTTCTTGGTCTGGATAGGCTCCAATAAGTTGATATGGGTTAAACTCTAGTTGAGAGCAGGAGTTTGGCATTGGTATTAAAGAGAAGGAGTGCATAAAGGAGTAGTATCATATGCAAATTGGTTTTCAGAATAGAATTTAGTGATTATGGGTATGTAAAGAGTAGTTGTAGGTTGAGGTGCGTTAAAAATAGGTGTAAGGATTAATATTTTGAATAAATTGAGCAATTCAATTTGAAGGAAGAGTATTAGGGTAAGAAGGTGGGTTATTTAAAGGGATTTCAACAATAGGGAAAGTAGGTAGTTGAAGTAGAGGAAGAAATTAAATATAATTAGTATTTTCGTTATAAGGAGCTAGGGTAGAAGAATGAGAGGATCCAGCTAGGATATTTAATTCTTCTGGTAATAGGTTATATATTCTTTGTAAGATAGATATACAATTGAATGTAAAAATATTGTTTTCATGGTCCTGAGGGTATAAAACAGGTAAAAGATCATTGAAGGTATTAGTTATTCGTGCTAGTTGAATATGGGTAGCTAGGGTAGTGCCTTCAATATACAGGTCAAAAGCATTTCCTTGAAAATTAAAAAGTAGGGTAGGTCAAAGAGTGAATCGAGTGTATCCTTGAAGAAGGCAGCAATAACTTCAGTGGAGTTAAAGTGGAGATTATTATAGCAATAGCTAAAAACAATGTCTTTAGCAGCAGCTCTAACAGTGTTATAATTATTAGGTTTGCAGAGAGTATGAAAAGTAGCAATAGTTTGTTAAGTATAGCTAGTAGCAAGGTATGCTGGTTGGTATCTATTCCAAAAAGTGCAAAAGGCTCAAAAATAGTGGACAGGAGGATAGCAAACTGTACAAGATAGGTCTGGATTAATAACTTGTTGAACTTCTATAGCAAGAATAGAAGAATGGTTGTCATCATGTACTTCATTTTGTTCTAAATAGATTTGGTAAGCTCTATTCATATAGAGATCTAGAAAATTAAACAGGTTTGGGGTTTCTATTATGAATTGTTAAAAAAAAATAAAATGCAAATCTGATTCTAAAGTTACTAATTCAAAACAAACAAGTGCTACAAAAGCTGAGGCTTCAAGTATGCTCTTCTGAACGAATTCTTTCAATTCAACAGGAAATTACTGGTGCAACAAATGCAAGAGGCTTCAAGTATGCCCTTCTAAAAGAATATTTTTCAATTCAACAGGTAAACCAAACAATTATTTAATTAGGAGAGAGAAAAGAAAGAGGAAAGGTAACCAAAGAAATATCCTTGTAAATAAGGAGGAGAGGTTCTAGTGTTCCAGCTGTATTAAATTAATTCTGCCAAAAGGCACCAAAATGTTACAAGCGACTATAGCCTTCAATATAGTACTTGCAACATAGCACACAGCAACAGGGATCTTATAAGAATCAGAAAAGATATGAAGCGGTATGGAAGTGGAATATTACTTCACTAGAGCGGTTTAGTATATATTTATCAAATAACAAGAGTATATTTATTGAGCAAAGATATATTTTATTTATTTAGATACTAATATTTAAGAGATATAACTATTTTAAGTGTGTGAAAAAGGAGGTGGGGAATCTGAGTCTAAACTAAAAAGCTAATGTACAGAAGGTCAAAAAGGCAGGGTTTATATATCTTTTAGAAATACATTCGTGCAAAAGTATAAAAGTGTACAGATATAAAAGTATAAAAGTATAAAAGTGTAAAAGTATAAAAGAATAAAAGGCCATTCTATACTTGTTCTATTGTTCTGTATCTATCATGTTAAAGTATTCATTCTCAGAATGTTCTAGTTTTTCACTAATAAGAAACTTATTCTATAATAGTAAAAAGCGTTAGTTCATAGCAACCTGTCACCATAGTGACCCCACAATCGACCAATAAAAATTAATCACGTAAATCACATGCTTATAAAACATGTGATTTACATGATTGATTTTTATTGGTCGATTATATCACTTAAAAAATAAGAGTAATAAATCATAAATTATCCCTTAGTTTGTACTACTTCGCAGGCAAATTTGCCTATATAATTACTATAAATATACCTCTGATCTATTTTTTAATTATTTAAAATATTTAAATAAAATTTGGTATTATAATTTTTAATAACAAGGATTATATTTTTGAATTATTTAAATTTATATTATAAGACAAAAAGTTTATGTTGTTTATAAGCTAGAAAATATTAAATTTTAAAAAAATTTTTTAACCAAAAAATATTTTACAATATCTTGGCGAATTCTTTAAATATTGGTTTTAAAAATATAGTTTCTAATACAATATTGTAGTTTATATAAAGGATGACAACTTTCATTATTTGACTTTATATGATTTACTTGTAAAAATTAAGACTTGTATTAGAAGTGAAAATTTTTTTTATAGACGGGAACATATAAAATTTGAGAAAACCTAAAGAAAAATTTCTATAGTAAAAGTTCCAAAACAAAAACTTTAAACTTTTATTACACCAAAGTTTTTTAATAATTTTAAAAAAATTTTATAATAAAGTTGATAAAACAGAACTAATATTATATTTTTTACTTAGAAAGTATATAGCTAAAATTAATATTTAAGGTTTTATTTAAAAAATTTAAAATTTTAAAATTTTCGCAGGCAAATATGCCTGCATAACAAATTAAGGGATAAAATATAAAAAAAAAACAAACATCATATAGTAAAAAAACTATATCGCGACGATTTTAAGAAAATGATGCACTGTTATCGTCGAGTTTAATAGGACCCTGAAATATACATAGATAGATCAGGTTAATTATAGGGTTACTAAAAAAGGAAAGATCTGCAGAAAAACTTCAAAAATAAGCAAAAATTACTATAAATAGAAAAGATCTGCATAAAAAACCTCAAAAATAAGCAAACTCATACCTGATCTATCTATGTATATTTCGGCGTCCTAGTTTAATTATTATATCTCAAATCAATTATATTATAAGAGAAAAAAAACTAATATTATAACAAACATCATACAGTATAAAAAAAAACTAATACAATGATAAACTATATATATATATATATAAAATAAGAAAAAACTATTTGTAAACTATGTGTATGTATATGGGTACTGTTACAGTAGAGAGGCCTTCTTTTACTCCTTACTATAACAACGACACAGCTACAGGGATCCTTTATCAGTTTATAGCGGTGTCCAAGAGGTAGGTATAATTTCTTAGTCTGTAAGAAATTATACTCTTCTCTAAGAGCAGTTCGTGAGAGTATTCAATGAGGAATTATCGATTTTACTATTACTTGATAATAAACTTGGTGTTATTAAGATAAATAGTTTCTTTATTAATAATCTAAGATAGGGCTATCCTTAGGTTTCTGTTCCTAAGAAATCCCAGTACAAGATGTATATTAAGTATAAGAGAAGTGGGGTGTCTTGGTCTAGTTTGACTAAGGGAAATTCTGTGTCTTTAAATACATTTTAGAATAAGCGTTATAAGCGTTAATTTACAATGATAAACACTATAATCTACAAGAGCAACATAAGCGTTATAAGCGTCATAAGCGTTATAAGCGTTATAAGTGTTATAAGCGTGATAATCGTTATAAGCGTTATAAGCGTGATAATCGTTATAAGCATTATAAGTGTGATAATCGTTATAAGCGTTATAAGCATGATAATCGTTATAAGCGTTATAAGCTGTATCAACTATTCTAACTTCTCAAGATAATAATATAATACAATATAATAATAAAATATAATAAAAATAAAATAATAAAATAATAAGGTAATATAATAAACTATTGTTCTATAACAGTACTAATTAATTGATTTGCAAATCTGCAATAAAATATAAATTATAGACCAAAATTAAACCCAATTTAAAGTTAGAGTTAGGGTTAGCTTTGGAATTGAAAGGAGTTATAGGTTATATAAAATTTGCAAGAAATTTTTTTTGTTAGAGCCCAAAGAGTAGCTTCATAAGCAAAATTTTAAGTTATCATATATACCCATGTTTATACACTAGTATACAAATATAATTGCCAAAAAAATAATAATAATAAAAAAACTATATCGTGATGGTTTCAAGAAAATAAGGCACCGTTAGCATTGAGTTTTTAAAAAGTGCATTAGCTAATCCTCCTTCCAATCCAAGATTATTATGTTCAAGATTTAAAATCTTCAAGAATAATAGCACAGAATGGTGAAAGCTTGAAATTACTGACAAACCAGAATGACAGATCTATAGCCCAGAATCTCTACAAACTACATACTGAACAACCAAAGCTCAGAATTTCCATATCCCAAAATAACAGTACTGAACGATATAAGCCTAGATCTTGGCACCAAAATGTCAAAAACCCAGTACTGAATACGAAAGCCCAGAATCTTTATATTTTTTAAATGACAGCACCAAATGACAAAAGCCTAATTTTTATCAGTTTTCTGGCTAAGTACAAACCTACAAAAAAAAGAAAGTGTTAATTTAAAGAAAAAAAAGCAAAAAAAAACAACAAAAACGAATGAAAAAAATAATAACATATCTCAAAGAAGCAGAACAAACTGACAAAAGCCCAAAATATTGCACTAAACAACGAAAGCGCAGAACTATCACGATTTTTAACAGTTGTCTAGTGAAAAAAACCTACAAAAAAAAAGTAAGTATTAGTTCAAAGGAGAAAAAAACCTAAAAAAAAACTGTATATCGAAGGATCCCAGTTCTAATTTTCACTATCAGGCCTTCCAGGAGGCAAACCTATGAAAAGTATTATTAGTTCAAACAAAGAAAAAAAAAGAAAAGAAACACTATTTCACAAAATTCTGAGTTTAATCGCCAAATCAAACATGACTTCATGACAGTATTAAGGCTCTAATCTAGTCTTCAATGACAGTTTTAATAACAACTTGACTCTAATAGCAGCTCTAGTAACAGCTCCAGTAATGACTCCAATGAAAAAACCCTTAAAGAGAGAAAAAAAAAGCTATTTAATTAAAATAAAAAAAAAACAAACTTAAAAAAAAACAATAAAAAAAACAACAATTACCAATAGGATAATCATTATTTATATATGATGCCGATCTTAAAAATGATTGGTTAATCATAAGGGTCACTATGACGACAGGTTGCCATGGATAATTTTCCTATTGTAAAATTCTTTTTTTTTTTTTTAAATGTTAAGGTAAGACCTTGCTTTTATCTTTATTAAATTTAATAGAAACTTTTTACAATACTGAAGAAATTTCATTTTTTTAAATCTAATGCTAAGAATTTATACTCAGACATATATCTAAGTAAACCTAAATACTTATCTGCAGCCTAAACCTACTAGAGTGGCCAAGGCTTACCTAGATTTGTGTCTATGTAAGAATATCAGATGAAGGAGTAGAAAATTTGATCCATTTATACAACCAAGTTTCAATTTTTTGTAGTGAAATATCAGAAATTTGATTATGACTATCTTGTATATTTTTTGAAAAATTGGATATAGGAAATGTATTAGAGAGAGAAAGTAAAGTTTGGGAGTATATTGCTTGATTTTGAGATCTAGAAATGCAGTATGGAATCCAAATATTTGTATAAATTTGCTAATTGATATAAAGTAAGAGTGAAATAGTAAGGGAGTAGGCAGATTTAGAATATGTAGTAAGTTCATATAGAGTAGAGATAATATTCAAAGGTATCAAACCAGATAAAGTAGAAAGCAAAGAAGATTGGTTGGAAAGTTAATGAATTTGAAAGCTATTCAAGTTCATAATTTGAGTATATAGATTCTCAGCAGCTAAATTAGAGATTTTAAGTTTGTTAGGACTTAGTATATAAGCTAAAGAGTCTTTTATAAGTTTAAATAAAGGTTCAGAGGTGTGGAAAGATAATCCAGTGTAAGGCTTCACTTGCTTGCTAGCAGAGGTGACAGGTATTAAAGTAAGATGAATTTCTTCGATGAAGAATATGGGAGCAGGGAGATCATCTAAAAGTATTTTAATTCTAAAAAATTTGAGTGTTAAAGAGTGAAAACTATGTGAAAAGTTTGAAATTTTTTGGTTATTATTAATATATAACCAGATAGCATTCCAGTTAATATATTGTGATATTTGTAGCCATTGTTGAAAACGATTTTGAGAGGACCAAAGAGCAAGTATATGTGCATAGCATATAGTTCTAACATAGTGACAAATAGGAAGTTCAATAGGAAAATTATAAATAGAGAGAGTAAAATTGTGATTGTAAAATTCTGTGAATCAAAAAGAAGATATGGGCAGTTTAATAACAGTGAGCTAGTTGATCAGCTTTGTTATTGAATTTGTCATCTTGGTGTGCAATAACTTTATAAAAAGTAATATTAAGATTGTATGATAATAAAGTTTAGTAAAGTATTCCAAATAGGCCAATAAGGTATATTAAAAGGTTTAGAGATAGGCATAGTATAAATTAAGCTATTGTATTTGGATATTACAGATTAGAAATTTGTAAAGATCTATATAGAATGGGTCTGGGTCAAAATCCTGACAAACAAAATCCTAACAGGTCATAATTCTGACAAAAAAATCCTGACAATCAAAAATCCTGACAATCAAAAAAAGCTTTCCTTGAACAACTTTATTATAAAATCAGCTAAACCAAACCCTAGCCAGGCACTCACCCTAATCCTATCCTAGGCACTTATCTAACCCTAACCTAACTTAAATAAATTTAATAATTTTTTTGTTGTCAGAATTGTCAGGATTTTATTGTTGGGATTATGACTTGTCAGGATTCTGTTTGTCAGGATTTTGACCTGCTCCCATATAGAACAGTTTCTAGAAGCAGTACTAATAGCTAATAGGACTGCTACTAGCTCAGCTTCAAAAGAACATGGCCAAAATTTGATTTGTGATTGAAAAGTATATAAAATGTTCTGGTTATGTAATTGTATCTAGCCAATACCCATAGAGCACTAAAAGTTGCCCAGATCAATAACAGAATCATCAGTATAAAATATTAATTCTGTTAGATGACTATTGTAATAGCAAATAGATTGCAAGATATCAAGTGCAGTGCTAGAGTGAAAGAAAGAAGGTATTTGTGCTGTGGGTATAAGAAGATTTGGTAATATTGGAATACTTGTTGGATTTCTTGCTGCAGTTAAAAAAATAAGGACAAAGTAATTGGCATTTAGTTTACAGATTTGTCAGAATTAAGTTTTCCAAAAAAAATTTGGTAGCATGACTTGTTGGAATAAGAATAGTAAATTTGTTTGCAATAATATTGAAATTGAGAGAACAGTTAGAGCATGGAGATGTAATAATAGGTGGTGTTGGGTATAATCGTGTAAATTGTGGCTGGATATTGCACTGCCAATGTATAATAAGAGTATAATCTGAAGAACTAGATTGGCAATGTGCTTTGCCAATAACTATTTGATTATCAAATAAAGTAATAAGCCAATGTTTGGTGTATTTAGAGAAGTATCCAGTTGTATAGCTATAGTATTTGGTTTGCGGTAAATTGAAGTATAAGCAAATAGTATGTTCATATGTATGACTTGTTGTTTGGTCTTCAAAAAGGTAAACAACATGGAAATTTTGCCTTTTGGAATTTTGTTAAGTCTGGGTGAAATATATTTCCAATCAAGCAAACAGGAATTGTCAAAGTAGGTGAGTTGATCAAGAAATAGAAAATGATAATATCTGATTTGTTTTTTGAAAGTAGGATATTTAGAATGTGAAAATAGTATAGATTCAAGAGAAATTGATCCCTCTTTGATGGTAAATGGAATATTAAAGTTAGGATTAGTGTTAATAGTCCATTCCAGATATTTAAAGTGTTGAATAATTTTAAAATTAGTTGCATAGTGGTTAGGACCATCTATAGTAGGATTAGGATGCAAAAAGATGCTAGTAGATGACCAAAGGTTATTTTGGATTTGCTGCATTCGAATGTGAGTTGTAGTACCGAGTAGGTTGTTGTCATTTAAACATTAATAAAGTTATAGATATAGTATTAGAGCGGTATATCCCAAATATTTTTAATATTATAAAGTTGAGGATGGAGAAGTGTACTAGTAGGAACAGTGCGGCTTAGTTTGCCTTGTGCTTGACTAGACCTATATGGTGTAAAAGGATAGCTGATCTGTTAATAACAATATTTGTAAATGATATTCCATAGTAGAAATTATAACAGTATTAAGAGTAGGGTGAACATAGATCATTTTTCATATGATCTACGTGGTATATTAGATTTTTATATAGTAAATAAAAAAATGCTTCTGATAAATTTTTTTTTAAGATTTTGACCAATTTGTATAAAATTTATATAATAGGTAGTTTTAAATAGTTTGTTTATAATAATGAAGTTGTGCAATATCTATCGCTTTAAAAAAAATCAACTTTACATATAATTGAATTTTTGTAGGATGCTATATGATTTTTGTAGGTTGTACAAAGAATTGATTGGTCAAATCATATGATGTATGCACGTAAATCATATGATATCATATAAATTGGTTACACAAAGTTGATCTATAATCGATTTTATATGAAATTGGAAATTTGTATACCCTATCCTTAATAATATATTGCGTTTGTGTATCAGTAATTTTTTAGTTCTAGCAATATTGATAAGCTAAGAAGATTCTGTTATTAACAGACATATTTGCTTTGATTGTTTGCTATCAAGTGTAAACCAACATCCAAGAAATTTGAAAGGTTGATATGATAGCTATAGCGAAAGGGCGTGGTTATTAAAAATAATAGGAATAGTTATTTACTTTCAAATTAGTTGATAGAATGGATTTAGATGGATTAACTTGAATGTTAGCCATGGTATAAAAAGATTCTGCAATAGAGATCATTCTGGTAAGTTTAGTTTGTGAAGAGGCAATCACAAAGTATCATCTATATAGGCCAGAACAGAGCATTTTATTTGGATTTTGTCAAATATCTGATATTTGAGATTAATTATCCAAGATGTGCTAATTGAGTAACCAGGTGTATTTGTATGAATATTAGTAATTAAAGGATCATATTAAATTCTCCAAAAAAGAGAAGCAATAGTTTCACCATGATCTATACTATTCTGAACTGATAAGGTTCAGTAAGGCCAAGGTTAGTAATAACTTGGTTTTGTCTATCAGTTAGTTTTTTTTTTTTTTCTTTTTTAAAGTGCCCGTCTTGGGACTTAGGAATTTTATTCAAGATATTAGGGCCGTTAGTATCCTCTAGGGGAATACCGGCATTTGTTACATAGACGAGAATACATCTAGCCACACGTACACTTTTGGTGTCTAATTTAAGTAGTTCGCCCAAGGGTTTCACACTAGCTGCCATACCGGCAACCCAACTACAGGAATTGCCTATTTAAACTCTCTGGTCCTAGACGAGGATACATCTAGCCACACGTACACTTTTGGTGTCTAATTTAAGTGGTCAGCCCAAGGGTTCCACACTAGCTACCATACCTGCAACCCAAATAAGGAAATTGCCTATTTAAACCCTCTGATCCATGTTCTACCTGCCAACCCATCTTGTATCACCAGAACAGGCCCATTACATAAGTCAGTCAGCAAGTTCTGGATACTTATCCATTGTCTTAGGACCCAGCCGTGTATTCCCGGTCCTGTTATCCTCGACAGGAGACTTGGTAGAGCGGTACCTGTCCCATATTAGATATTCATCTACACTTCGGTATTTATCGCTATGGCCGAGGCCAACACTTGCGAGACAGGGTTACCCCTTTCCTCTTACTAATACCTACTTCTTCCCTTGTAAGGTTCGCTCCAACCCCGATACCCACTATCACTTTCCTATTGGTCCTTCAACAGTTTCCAGACTTCCAATCCAGTTGGCCCGGGTGGGTTGATCTACCCAGCATTAGGTGCCATTATGGTTTTTCTCTCCCTGGTACCTACTTCTATAACATAGGTCCTTTTTCTCCAGTACGACTCTAGCGGCCAGGTTGGTGGACCCTCTCCTCTGAAGGTCATATCGTTCAGTTCTCCAGCTCCGGTTTCTGATATTCTGGTTTTGGTAGCACCGTTGAAGATCTTTGCTATCTCCTTACTCGGGTCTTGCCAAATGGGTTTCTGTTTCCTCGGTTCCTTGGATTTGTCTGTGTCACAAGGTACAACTTCGCCCTAAGACTCCCATTCGAGATAGTAACCAAGGACTACAGGTGATGTACCCAACTGATCAACAGGAAACAGTTACCGGAACACAGGTCTATTTTTCAAAAGCGTTGTCAGTGGGATTTGAACCCTAGACCTGCCACTTGGGGTGACAACTTACCAACTTCTCTAAGTCGCCACACCCCTGTCTGTCAGTTAGTAAATTCAGAAGGATGTTATTTATACTAGATAGTAAATTAAGGTGAGTGAAAGAATGTTTAAAAAGTATAAAGTTGACAAAATTATAAGCCATGCTCATATTCTGAGACAATAGCCAAATTTCTTTGTAATTACAATTTGCATCTTCAATTAGATTGTTTAGAATGTGAATGGGAATAGAAGTGCTATTGTTTGGGAGATTGTAAAATTCTAAATATCTATCAAATATATATATATATATTGTTTTTAATCTTTGGTCAAAGCTATCTTTGGCACCTACCTGACTTAATTTTAATTGTAAAATATTGTAAAATTCCAAAAAAAAGTTGATTAAATTTGGTCAGATGGGTTTCAAGATATCCTTGATCAAACTTTTGTAAAATTTTAAATATCTATCAATATAAGCTATTGTAATGATTGTTTTTAACATTTGATTGAAGATATATATATTGGCACCCACTTATCCAAATTTAATCAAAGTTTTATTATTTTAATTATAAATGCTGTAGAATTTAAAAAAAAAGTTAATCAAATTTGGTTAGATAGGTTCCAAGATATCTTTGATAAAGTTTTTGTAAAATTCTAAATATCTATTAAATATATGTATAAGCTGTAACAAGAATTGTTTTTAAGCATGATTAAAGATATATTGGCACTTATCTAACCAAATCTGATCAACTTTTCTATTTATTTATTTATAAAAAGTAGTACAATTTAAAAAAAATGTTAATTGAATTTGTTCAAATAGGTTTCAATATATATTTGATCAAAGATTTAGTAAAACTTTAAATATCTATCAAATATAAGCTACAGCAATAATTGTTTACAAACTTTGAAAATATTTTAGCACTAAATTCAATTATTTTTTTTATTTTAATTAAAAAAGCTATTTAATTCAAAAAAAAAAGTTGAATGAACTTGGGCAGATGGGTTCCAAGATATCTTTAATCAAAGTTAAAATTTGTTAAAAATTAAAATAATTTACATAGATGTAGAAATATTAAAAATAGAGTATGAAAATGCTAATTCTCTAAACTTAATAATTGTAGCTAAATGAATCAATCAAATATTATCTAGCCTATTATTAATATAGAAATGTATTTGAAATTGTAATGTTTCTAAAAATTGCTACTATTTAGCAAATATTATAAATTTTATAAAATAATTATTAACTAGGTAATTTTTATATGCAAGTATTGATCTGTGAAATAATATAGGAGTAATAAGTTTGAATTAGTAATACAAACTGATCTAGGCTGATATATAAATATATTTTTTTGCCCAATAGAAGTATATGAAGAAATAAGATGAAATAAATATGAGATTTTTTTGTTGTTTGAAGTTCTTCAATAAATTTTTGATGCTAAGATTTTTTAATTTATATTTGATGCATAAATATTTTGGTTTACATCTTTTCAAAAAGTGTGAATAATGATTTCTATATACATAGAAATTAGAAATTAAATAGTAAACATTAGAATCTGTTTTCCTAATTATTCAGAATTTCTAATTTCCTATAGAAATATAAATGAAAAAATAGATATAATACTTTAAAAATCATATTATAAAGCATATGTTCTATAACAAGATTTTTATAGCAAAAACCCAAATAATATTTTCTTTTAACATTATCATTTTGGTATTGTAAAATAATTAATTAACTTATTAATATAGTTAGCCCTCTCAGAACTGATCCTGTCTAAACTAATAATCTGCCAAAATCAGTTAAAAATTAATTCACTATATCTGTTCTATAAGTAATAACTGCTAACCTACCATTTCCAATATCTGATAGCCTTTCTATATAAATTTCTGATTTGTATAAAGTCATCTGATATGTATTCAATCAAATTATATAAAATTGATATAGATGGGATTATTCACAATTATCACATGATTAAAATATGTTTTTAGGAGTTGTCTAGAGCCATTTTAAGGACATGTCCATTCCACATGATTTATATGTACTGATTATTATGTGATATAGGTAGGGGTCTTAGCTGGGTCGGTCTGACCTGGGTCAGAAAAAACCCAGGTCGGGTCAGGCCCAGGTCAGAAAAAATCTGAGTCAGGTCAGACCTGGTTAAGACTTAGGTTAATGATGGGTGACGCATGACGAAACCATTTTATTGCAAAAATAAATAAATAAATAATTTATTTATTATAAAAAAAGTATTCATCTGATAAAAAGAACTTCGTACGTACGTACAATTTTTACAGGCAAAATCTTGTGATCTAGTAATCGGATCTGCATCATTTTAAAGTATGTATACAGCGATTACAGATCAGATAAGTATACCAGGTTTGGTATTTGTGTTACTTTGAGATATAATACTTAAAGTATTCTCTATCGCTATCAACTGATGCCTTAAAATTCAAATTGCAAATTTCATATAATTTCGCAAATCGCAATAAATTACAGGCAAGGTTATTTTATAGTCAATTAATTCACAGGTAATTTTGTTCCATAGACAGTTATTTCACTGATATCTAATTTTACAAACAAATTAATTCTTGCTATTGATTAGTGATTTAAATTTATAATTGGTGCAATTTATAAAAAAATTGTCGAAATATTATCTACAAAATAAATTTGTTTGTGAATTAACCTTCTGTAAAGTAGTCTTGTTTGTAAATTTATTAGTGTTAGACTTACCAGTACATATGTTGTAAGGGTCCAGAAAGAGTCTAGTTGCTATGAATACCTGTAACTTCTACTACTACTATAAAACCTGCAAGGCTTAAATCCTAACATAGTAGGTAAAGAAAGAGGCATTGGTTAGGTAGCTAAGGAATAAGATAAGTATATGTTTTCTATTTAAAAGTTATAATGCTTGCTAGAATTTTAGTTGAATAATACTAATCGGTTGTCTTCTAGTATCTTCGAAAAGATTAGAATATTCTTTTGATTGCTGCAGCACTTGACATTGGTCACGTGGCTTGAATAATCGGGGTTGAAGATCGAGGCTTGGACGTAATTTACGATCAGGTTTTCGAAGACGATCACACATGGGTGCAGTATATGGGAGTGGAGTATGTGATTGTTCAATAAATGAAGAAATCAATGATCTAATCAATTTCAGATTATAAATACAAGGGGTTCATCAACTAAGCCCTTTACACTTAATCGACAAAATCAGCTTTTACAGGATTTTTCGAGGTTACGATTACTATTATAGGGAATTTTGAATATACAGTATAATAGATTTTGATTCTTGAAAGATAAATATTTTAACTTTTGGTTTATAACTACAATTCGTAAATTTAAGAGAAATTACTAACATTTCTACTTTTATTTCGAAGGGTTTGAACTCTACTTGAATTGGCTTTTATTATATCAAGAAGGTCTGTATTTATAGTTATACATTGTTGCGTCTGGTTCTAATCTATTTCTATTTTATTAAATTATTAAGTTCGATTAGTTAAACTAATTAAACTAATCTAATAAATTTAACTACAGTATTTGACAGCACCAGGTGTAGGTGAGATTTTCTGGGTCATGTGATACTCCGATCTCTGATCTAGGCTGGGATCACGTGATCACGTGATCACTTATTTGCACGGTAATACAAACTCCTGGAGAGGAAATAGCCAATCTGGGTTAACTATTCCGGATCCGCCCAACAAAGAATCCCAACATGCGTATGCTTAAATCGATCTTGGTGCATTAATTAAAATCGTCTAATTTTATTTTTTTTATTATTTTTATTTTTTTTTTATTTTCATGTCAAAAACTAATGCTTAAATCGATCTTGGTGCATTAATTAAAATTGTCTAATTTTATTTTTTTTTTATTTTTTTTTTTATTTTCGCGTCAAAAACTAATGCTTAAATCAATCTTGGTGCATTAATTAAAATCGTCTAATCTTTTTTTTTTATTTTTATTTTTATTTTTATTTTATTTTCGCATCAAAAACTAATGCTTAAATCGATCTTGGTGCATTAATTAAAATCGTCTAATTTTATTTTTTTTATTTTTTTTATTTATTTTATTTTATTTTTTTTTATTTTGTTTTAATTTTTTTTTATTTTTTATTTTTTTTTATTTTTTTAACTGTTAAACCTTTTTTCGGTTTTTTTTTTATTTAATTTTTTTTTAAATTTATTATATTTTTTTTAATTTAAAATTTTTTATTTTTTTAATTATTTTAATTTTTTTTTAATTATATTAATTTTTTTTTTTAATTTTTTTAAGATTTTTAAATTTTTCCGTTTTTTTTTTTAATTTAAATTTTTTCTTTAATTCGTATATTTAAATTATTATATTTTATTATTTATTTTTATTTTTACTTATTTTTTTTTATATTCGGTTATTTTTTTTTTAATATTTTAATTTTTTCTTTAATTTATTTAATTTTATATAGTTTTATTTTTTTTTTATCATTTTAATAATTTATTTAATTTGTTATAATTTAATTTAATTTATTTATTTAAATTAATTATTTAAATTAATTTTTTTTATTTTTAGGAAAATAATTGTCGGAACAAGATTGGGAGTATTAAAAAACCAGGCACAAAAAACAAAAACAGAAAATTTCAGAATAGTGGATAGTTAACAAACATATAAAATAAAGACAAAAATGGGATGATCACATCACAAAAGACCCAACACAGCTATACTAACGACAAGACCTACGAAACGGAGACAATGAAAGTGACCAATCGAAGACTCAGCACACAAACGGCAAAACTTATCTACACCAGTGAATCGTTTCATCACAGACTAAAATAAACAAGGACGGCCTAACCAAATAACACCAACTAACTTATCCTAACATACCAACTAACTTACCCTAACATATCCTAACCTACTAACCAACTTACCCTAACCCTACCAACTAACTTATCCTAATCCTAACAACCAATTCACTTTAATCCTACAAGAAACATGCGATCCCTCCAATTATGACGAAATGGCCACAAACGCAATACGAATAATGGCAGCACCCATTTATAACGACACACAAAAGACGACTACAGAAAAAAGTAGAAAAGTTAAATATGTACAAATGAAAAAACACCAACGACACCAGAAGCAAATCAAGCGATGAAATCTACCTCAAAGGCAATACAAATATGCGTCACCTTCCATAATTGCGGCACTAAAATGGACAGCACGAAACTGAAACCAACAATTATAGAAAAAAAAGGTGGAAAGTAAAGATGCGACAACAAAAAAAAACACCAGCAAAGGCAACTCACCTATAACGGCGACACAGCACCTATAACGACTCCATTAACGATGACTCCTTTAACGACGGCTCCATTGACGATGACTACTCCATTAACGACGACTCCATTAACGACGACTCCAACTACGGCGAAAGTAAATCATTAAATCATTATTAACCTAAAAAAAATTAGAAAAAAAATAAAAATAAAATAAAAGATTATCTGGGTACACATGTACGATCATCACTAATATAGCAGTGATGTGATGATCATCCGAATTAGGGTCGGAGAGTCGGCGTTCACGTGACCCAGAAAATCTCACCTACACCCTGTCTAACTCACAGTATTTAGATAAGTTGAATTAATTCGATAAGTGCAATTAATTAAATAAATTTGAGTAATTAAACTAATTGTACTAATCGAACTTATCTAACTTTTCCAACCTTTAAACCGGTTAAAACAGGTAATAGTTTTACTATACTTAGGCGATTACAGTAATATATATTCTAACTTGAAAGATTTCTATTAGGGACGTAATATAAATGTCAAAAGGAAGAGATACAACATATATAAATAAGCCCATACAAAGTTAATTTTTTCATTTTGCATAACCTGGTGTTTCAAAATTCTAGTCAGCGGGTCAGTTTTTTTTTAATTAAAAAAAAAACTTTGCGTGGTCTAAATTAATTCTAAAATCACGCAAAGTTAGTTCTTCGGTTTACATAACATGTGAATCAGAAATTTTTTTTATTGGACCTATCGGGTAGTTCTAGAAAATTAAGGTCATTATCGAAGAAAAAAATTAAATGGCAAAAATAAAATAATTGGTACAATAGGAATTTAAAAAAAAAATTAGAAAAATTGGGTCGGCGGGTTATACAAAATGAAAAATAAATTTGCGCGGCCTTTAGTTAATAGAATAAAATGTTCAGTAACAGAATTTTTTTGTGATGATTCAATGCAATCTAACTCAGCATATTTATGAATATTATATAATACGAATTTACAGATTTTAACTAAGATTTAACGTTTTATACAAAACTCCTGTGGCAGATCAACGGATTAGGTGTCAAATTTTATAAGATAAGCAATAATGAAGTTTACAATTAGCTAATTTGTAAAAATTTATATATATATAGGCAAAATCATACAATTCTGACTGATAGTTCACAAGATATATCCAACTAGAGAATAGGTGAAATGTGCCGTGCTTCCATTTAAAATTTTTCTCTTACTAAGTTAACAATACATGTCCACTAATTGAAAGTTGTAGAGCTCATCGAGACGCATCTAACGGTGGTTAGATAATCCAAATCGGCCCACTAGATGGCAAGAAATTGCTGAAAAATGATTGGCTGACTATATAAAAATCCATAACAAAACCGCTATAGGCGAAATGTAGCGTGCTTCTATCTAAAACTTTTTTTCTTACTAAGTTAACGATACATGGCCACTAATTAAAAGTTATAGAGCTCGTCGAGACGCATCTAATGGCGGTTAGATAATTCAAAAACGATTAGCCGACTATATAAAATCTCTGTTGTTTACATAGAGATTTTATATAGCTGACTAATCGTTTTTCGACGATATCTCGTCATCTACTGGGCTGATTTGGATGATCTAACTATCATTAGATGCGTCTCAATGAGCTCTACAATTTCAATTAGTGTTCATGTATCGTTACCTTAGTAAGAAAAAGTTTTAGATGGAAGCACACCACATTTCGCCTATAGTGGTTTTCATATGTTTCTGTTACAGATTTTTATATAGTCAGCCAATTGTTTTTCGACGATTTCTCACCATCCAGCGGGCCGATTTGGATGATCTAACTACCGTTAGATGCGTCTCGATGAGTTCTACAACTTTCAATTAGTGGACATGTATCGTTAACTTAGTAAGAGAAAAAAATTTTTAGATAGAAGCACACCACATTTCACCTATTCTCCAGTTGGATATATCTTGTGAACTATCAGTCAGAATTGTATAATTTTGGCCATTCGATTCGTCTCGATGAGACGAATCGAATGGTACCAAAATCACGTAATTCTGATCAATGGTTCGTAAGATATTGTTAGTGCGCCAAATTAGGTACTGTACTAAATTCTATTTCGGGATCAAATTTTGATTGGATTATACAGATCACGTGACCTGAATTTCATGTAACTATACTATTGCCAAAATGCAAGAATTCAAAATTTACATGATTTTTGTCTGTATTACATTACACGGGACTAGGTCAGAAGGGTTGGAATCCGGGCTGGGGGATATAAATACCAATTTTGGGGTACAATTACCAGCCCACTAGATATATATAATAAAAATTAGATAAAAATTTTTATCATGTGGTATCATGCGCATTTTATATATCATGCGCATTAATGCGCATTTTTCCTATCTCTAGGTATACCACTGCGTCATTGTCAAAATCGTTGCGTCACCCATCATTAACTCAGGTTCAACCTGGGTTGTGTTGGGTTGGGTCAGATCTGGGTTAGATTTGACATGGGTCAGATCAGACTCAGGTCGGGTTTGGCATGAGGCAGGTCAGACCCAGGTCGGGTTTGATGTGAGGCAGGTCAGAACTGGATCGGGTTGTGACTCAAGTGGGTCTGACCTGGGTCAGGCCCAAATCTGACCCAACTCGACCCATTAAGACTCCTAGATATAGGCATTAGAAGTAGAAGTTTCTAAATTTTTTGAAAAATTTTCTTGATAGCTATTTAATTGTATTTAGTAAAAACTTGTTTAAATCAATCCTACAAATTAGTAATATCCATTTAAAAAAATTTTCACAAATTCTTCCACATAGTTGTCAAGAAAATTTTATTCAAAGTATGAAAAAAGTTTTACCATTATTTAAAAAAATAGCTGTAACAAAAATTTTTCTAAACTTTGAAAAAAGTTTCTTGATAACTACCTAAAAGAATTTAATAAAAATTTTTTAAATAAATTTTACTATTTAATACAATTTATTTAAAAAACTTTTATTGAATTCCATCAATTAGTTGTCAAAAAAATTTTTTTCAAAGTTTAGAAAAATTTCTGTTATTTGGCTATTTTTTTAAGGAATGGTGAAAATTTTTTTATGTTTTGAATGAATTTTCTTGAAAACTACTTGATAAAATCCAATAAAATTTTTTAAATAGATATAATATTACTAATTCATAGAATTGATTTAAACAAAGTAGTTGTCAAGAAAATTTGCCAAGAAATTTAAAAAATTATACTTTGATACCTATATCATGTGATAATCGGTATATATAAAATCATGTAAAATAGTAATATTTATAGATCAGCCCAGTTTTCTGTTTATGACATTATAATTCAAAGTATAAAGCAGGCAGAATTTGGGGTTTGTCATAGCAGAAAATTAGGATCCCTATCTGGAAACTGTATAATTATACAAATTATACAATAAATTTTTTAAATATTATACTAAAGATCATGTGGATCAAATATGTAAATTTATTGTTATAAATTTTAATTATTATCATAATATTAAGTACTAAACCCCTATTAGTAACTTACCAATAAAACCACAAAATTTGTATAATATAATATTATAAAAAGAATCATGTTTACAAACCTATTTTTTGTACAAACAAAAAAATTTCTTGCAAAAATTTTGTATAAGGTTATACTAAGTTAATTTTTTATTTTGTATAACCTGTTGACCTTTTTTTTTAAATTTCAATCATGCCAATTACAGAATTATTCTATTTTTGCTATTTAATTTCTTCTTTGGTATCACCCAATAGTAATCTTAATTTTCAGAAATTACTTGATAAACTAAAAAAAATTTAAAATTTTCTAGATGTGAACATGAGCATATTAATTTACAAAAAAAACCCTAGCTACTAACTGAAATTTTGAAACAAGGTATTATGTAAAACAAAAAATTAACTTTGTGTGGCCTAATATGTTTTTGTTAAATTTTTATACTACTTTAACAATATGTTTTATTACTTAATATTTGACTATTATTTAAAATTTCAAATCTAATAATTCAATCAAATACTGTATCCAATAAGAACTGGTAGTGAAATTAATAAACCCAATATTTCTTTATCTTTAATTCTAGCCATTTTATGTACAGATTATGTTTTAATAATTATGCAAATTTCATCTTGATATACAAATATGCTGTAGCATATGCTTCTACAGTAAAATCTAAATTATATGCATATTAAGCTATCACAGATTTGTAGTATTCCTATTCCCAGGTCTTTGAGATCACAAGTAATTCTGTTTTCCACTCCAATTAGATTCCAGAAATTGTTCAATTTTGCAATTTGATTGGTCAATGCATGTTTGCATTTCACATAATATTGTCAAATCTAATTACAGTCAAACCTCCCTAAGTGCACCCTCTCTAAGTGCACACCCTCCTTAAGTGCACACCTTAGCCCAGTCCCAAGCTTGGGATTTAATGATAAGTGCACACCCTCTAACCTCTGCACGTGCATAGATTTTGTGGTCCCAGACTTATATATGCACCTCCATAAATGCACGCATGTGATCTTCAACCAATTAAAATACTGGATGACACGTGATTTTAATATTATTTTATCATATCCGCGGATTTTTGGAATTTTTTATTAAAAATTCCAAAAACCTTTAACAGCGAATAACTTTTGTTCCACTTTCCATTTTTGATGAAACAACTACCAAAATGTTCACATTGATGAGACGATTCTAATGAACCTAAAATTGTTAAAATCCAATTACTGGATCCAGAAGTCGTTAACGATTTGTGTCACTTAGAGTATTTAAGGATTGAAAAAACTAATCTTTAAATATCTGAGTGACACAAATCGTTAACGATCTCTGGTTCTAGTAATTGGATTTTAGCAATTTTGGGTTCATTAGAACCATCTCATCAATGTGAAACATTTTGGTAGTTGTTTCATAAAAAACAGACCAGTGGAACAAAAGTTATTCGCTGTTAAATTTTTTTAGAATTTTTTTTATATATTTCTATAAATGCACACCCTCTATAAATGCACACTTATGCCCGGTCCTAACAGTGTGCACTTAGGGAGGTCTGACTGTACCTCTCAAAAATAATACTAAATCTGTTCGCCATGCATACTAGTTCTGAGAGGGCCAACTGTATCTAATATTAACCAATAATTAGTTATTCAATTAATTTGTTTATTTATTGTCCAGAGCATAGCAAAGAATGATCTATAGTATAGTGATAGACCAGATTTTGTATGTAATCTTGTTTGCATCTATTTTTAGATCAGATGATCATTAATTTATCTAATTAATCAGTTTTATTTTTAACTAATAGCCAAAAAATAAATTCCTAGCTCCGGACATTGACAATATCTGTTTTTCTAGTTTATTGTCTAGAGCATAGCGGAGGATGATTTATGGTGCAGTGATAGACCAGATTTTGTATGAAAACTTGTCTGCATCTATTTTTAGATTAAATGATTAACAACAAACCAATTTGCTTTTTTATTAATATACATTTTTAGTTATTTATTTATTATAATAAAAGTAATCATTGTGCAACTAACTCCTAAACTCTTTACAAAAATATCAATCAATTGAAATTATTAATTTAAAATATCAAAGCAAAAACTTTATATATTTATCGTAATTTATTTTATATTGATCTGTTGTAAAAAAAAACTTTTTTATGCTGATATTTCATAAGCCATTAATCTATTTTCCTTATTTAAGCATTCTTGCATTCTTTTGCAATTTTTTATATGTAGAAGTCTTTTGAAAGTGAATGGAGCTATAAGGATGTCTTTAAGTGAACAAACATGAAAAACAGCCACAATCGATAAACCAGCAGCAAATTCTTTCTTTCCAAGATTAATAACAGATTTTGGCAAAGTTAGTCATTACAACTTGTGCGTTGTAATTGCCCAAGCAAGTGAAAGTAAAATTTGAAGCAAAAAACATATGCCAGACTTATCTTTCCAAGTACACTGAACAGAACAATAGGTATGACTTGAATTCTGGTTGAACTTGTAATAGTAGATCCACAAAATCATTAAAAGCAACCAGAACAGTTATGGGTAAGGAGTTTTCTTCTTTGTTTGTCTTCTATTGTTCTTATTGTACTATTTACAAGTCTAGCAGAAATCCAAAGATTTATATTAAACATCACATGCGCTTTTCTTGATAACAGGAGTTCTGGCTCAAGGCCTTTTGCTATTTCAGAATAAGCATATAAAGCTCTGGGACCTATATGAATAGCACAAATTTTAATAATTGGTTGATTTAACAAAATAAGTTTAGCAAGGTTAATCTCATCAACTTCTTTTCATTTTGTAAATATATTAGTAGCACTTGAAAATTCTTTTCATTTTGGTTCAGTTAAATTTTCTGGCATCCATGTCATCAATAACTTCCAATCAGACTAAATAGAATTGCCATTATGTAAATATAATAAAAGGTCTCTAAATTGATATTGTTTACTTGAATTACCCGCTTGTCATTGCATAACATCAAGCTTGTATACCTCTTGAAATTGATAATATTCTTTGCACTCATCTTCAGATACAGAATCAGCTTTACAAAGGTCTTGAGAATACATAGTGTTATAGAACAATAGTTATTATTGTATTTATTATTTTATTATTTTATTTTATTGTTTATTATAATTTTGTATTATTATAATATTATCTTGAAAAGTTGGATATTTAGAATAGTCATACTGTTTATAACGCTTATACTGCTTATAATGCTTATATCGCTTATAACACTTATATCGCTTAGCTTATAACAATTATATTGCTTATAGCGCTTATACCGCTTATAACGATTATACCACTTATAATGCTTATACTGCTTATGACGCTTATAATGCTTATACCGTTTATAATACTTATACCGCTTATGTTGCTCATATAGATTATAATGTTTATCATTGTAAATCAACACTTATAATGCTTATTCTAAATTGTATTTAAAGATACAGAATTTCCCTTAGCCAAACTATAGACCAAGACACCCCACTTCTCCTTCTATTTATATATATCTTGTACTGGATTTCTTAGGAACAAAAACCTAAGGATAGCCCTATCTTAGATTATTAATAAAGAAACTATTTATTTTAATAACACCAAGTTTATTATCAAGTAATAGTAAAATCAATAATTCCTCATTGAATACCATTATGAACTGCTCTTAGAGAAGAGTATAATTTCTTACAGACTAAGAAATTATATCTACCTCTTGGACACCACTATAAACCAATAAAGAATCTCTGTAGCTGTGTTGTTGTTATAGTAAGGAGTTAAAGAAGGCCTCCCTACCATAACATTTGGTGCCTTTTGGCAAAAACATTTAAAACATTTGGATATTACTGAAGATATTCGGAAACCTTTACAACTTTAGCTGCTGCTGTTCGTCCTGAAAGTCACTTTGCCCAAGGACTCTATAAAACCTATTGCTGCTTCGTCCTGGAAGACTCTTTGCCCAAGGACTCTATTATTTTAACTGCTATTTATTTTCATAACTCATAACTTTTGCTGCTACTGTTCATCCTGGAAGACTCTTTGCCCAAATAAAGAAATAATCTATAGAAAATAATAAATAAAGAAAGAATCAATAGGCTGATGAGTCGATAGTGAAATTGTAGTACAGTAAGAAAATATACCAAATTAGGTTATTAACAATTACATCTTATTTGGTGTAATTATTAGTACAATTGTTCTAAATTTTACTCTTAAATAGACCCTATAAAAACTTTTTTTTATATTACTAAAACTAAATTTTATAGTTATATAGTAAATAAAGGTAAAGACAGTAGTAAAAACAGTTGAGTTAGTGCAATACTAATTTATTTTTAAACAAGTATTTCAAGAAAAACTAAATTTTGAATTTATACTTAATAGTAAGAACCTTAAGAATCTTATGCTTTATTTTATAACAAATTAGATCTTGTTAGAAATAAGTGCTATAAACTTGTATATTGTTAGTAGGCATTTAAAGTATTCAAGTTTATTAATATTACCTTTAGCAAATCCTATAAGGGTTATTCACTAGTTATTCAATTAATCTTAGTATTTGTAAATGATCTCAATTACTAGATAATTATATTAATAGAGCACTCTAGTATATTAATTATTTAATCATAAAGTTATTCTGATTTACTGTTTATAATATCTTAGTAGATTTTGTTTATACTTTTTTAGTAGATATAATAATTATTTATTAATCAGTATATTTAATAAGTATTTGAGTTGTAAATATTTATTTATATATAACAAAAATAATTATTATTGATTAAAATTGTGTATTTATTAAAATATTTTAACTTACTTATATTTATTAAAATAAATTAAAAATCTTGATCATAAATATTTGCTCTATATTGATATAATTAATAGTAAATTTAATCAAATAAAACATTAAAATGAATTAATAAATAACATACTTTTACTCGATTAATAAATATTCGCATGCTATATACTAGAATATTGCTATGAACCCAAATAATTTGTAACTATCACAATTTGAAAAGCTTATTCCAAATAAATTAACTAATAAAGTTTTATATATCACAAAATCTTCATATAGTTTACTCTAAATTTGATTATTAAATAATTATACCTATAATTAAAATGAACTAATAAATTAATTAGCCTATTCCAAATCATTCAATTTATGAATATGAATTACTAAAAGTCTTTTATGAGCCTAAATTCCTTAATTTAAAAATTACAATTAATAAAACCTCTAATTGCTTTATAAAATCTTAATTTGGCATTTGATTCTTTTGCTAAATCTATGAAAGACCCTCCTTTTGACTTCTTGTAAGCAAACACTATGAAAAGATCTTTTAAGTATTATTTTAGTCTATAAAATTATTTTTTCAATTTGCAAATATACAAGGTAGTTATTAACTTTAGGTCTTATTACTTTTTTACAGACAGCTTATATTGAAAGATTAATTGAAATGATCAAACCTATAAACTTTATATTGTCTATTGACTTATTGTTTAATAATTAGTGAATATTGTTAGTAGTAGAAATAGATTAGTCAGAAACACATGATATTGATTTTGCCAGAGTTACTATAAAGTTACCATGATTACCCATTGGAAACCAGTTCTTGCACACAGTCTGCTGATTGTATGAATTTATCTAAATTAAGAAGAACATTAAATGCAAGATCAAAGAAGCTTTGATATGGTGATTCTGCTATTTGAGTAAGAAAATTATAGAATAAAAGATAAAAGTTTAGAAATTCTATTTGAATTAGAATATTATAAAAAGATCATGTACTGTACCCTTTAGCAATATTAGAAATCATCTAGAATTAATAAATAAAATTATTAAAAAGTGATCTTGGTTTCATTGCTCTTCATTCATAAAATAAACTGTTTTGTAGACTCACCATATACCCAATACACCATAGCCTTGCCAAATTGTACTACCTCTCAACATTGGGAATATTGTGTGGTGTTTTTGTCTTGGAGGTTGGTGGATGTCTGTCTTGTAAAACTGGTCTGGATTTCTGCCTTTGACAATATGCAGAATCCTGCAAAAACCGTGATGTACTTGGACTTAAAAAAAAATGCAACAGCCAATCAAATTTTGCCAAATTTGTAGATTATTCAAGATCTCTAATTTCAAATTTGGTATATGCTCTGACTAAAGTATAGATATCAATTTAACCTTTTAATTTTAATTATGATCTGTGCTTATGCGCAATAATTGGACTTGCTTGTTACTCATGACTCAAATAATTCGAGTTTATTACAATTAGAATAATAATTCATGAGATTCTTGGTACGAACCAGACCAGGCAGTTATTTTTAAAATCTGAAACCAGTCCAGAAACCAACCTGGATCTAAATTAAGTGTCTAAAACTGTATAACATAGGTCCGGAACTGTAAAATTTCAAGAGAATTGTGGTTGTGCGATAAGTTTTTATACGGTAAATGAATATTGTAGAGAAAAACTATTTCAAGTTTATTTTTAATAAAATAAAATGGAAGGCAGAAAAATCCAAGAAATCAAGGGACACTTGAACTAAGTTATATATTCGTGATAATCACATTTCATGAAATTATAAAATGATGTCATTTGTTTACTTGACTAACAATCGTCCTAACACTAACCCTAACCTAACCCTAACGACTTAGGCCAAATGATTAATCATGTGATGTGATGATCACAAATATATCACTTAGTTCCTTGATCTTCAATCTTCCCAAATTAGAACATTCAATAATTTGATTGAATAATAAAATCAAAATTTGGCATACCAAATGTTCAATGTTGTACTTATTCAAGGCAAGAATTGTCTTAATATATGAAATATTAAAGTAAATAACAAAACGATTTGATGTTACTTGCATAGTAAAAAAAAAATATTTATTAATATAATATAGTTATTGTTTACATTTCTGTCAAATATTTAAAAATTTTTAAACCTAATATATTTAATAAAAAAATAAAAAATAAAGTATACTAGTGTCAGGTTGTTTCCAAGTCAAAATCAAAAAAAATTTAATCAGTAAAATGTTATAAATAAAAGTTTTATACGTATTTTATAAGCACCATAAAATTATATATGTATATCTAAAAAAACCTGCTATGATAGCAGGAAAAAAAATTTTGTAAAATTAAAATTTAGAATGGTAAGCCTTCAGTTGTTTTGGGACACGAGTTTGAGGCAAGCTAATAGTTAATTTAGTCGAATGCAAATTATAATTTTGGTCATTAAAAATCCACGGCTAAATTAATCATTAGCTTGTTTCAAACTCGTGTTCCAAAATAATGTCCATAGGCGTTATTTCGCACAAATACAGTCAAATTGTAAATCAACTGATCACGCCATTGCTAATTTCTCTATCTTATTGACGTTAACAACAGCCCGTTCTCATTATATATTATACGTGGTTTAATCTTGTTTAACAAACTAAGGGGTTTGTAATTGAAATTTAACCAAAAACAACATTTTATAGTTGTTGCAAAATCAAAGATAATATTAAGTTTATTTGATCTTTACTATTAGGACCGACGATCCTTTCGGTCCGTCCTAAAAAGGACCGGACCCTGGACGTACCGAAGGACCGTCGGTCCGGACCGGATCGATTAACAGCCCTATTACATACAACATTTTTCAAAATCGTGAAATTCTATTACTTGTTAGCTCAAAATAGTTTGTAGATATCAGATAATCAAACAGTGAATGCGAATATGGGAAATCAACATTTACGACTTTACGAGCGTTTTCTATCTTGTTAACCATTGTGCTAATGGGTAATGACAGGTATCGAATTTAAAAAGTTAGACTACCAATTTTATGCAACATGCGAAGCAATAAGATGCAAGATTTTGCATACGAACGCCATAATTTGCAATATAACTATACACTACGTGAAATTTTCAATATCTCTCCGTTCCTGGCTTTATTCGTTCTAGTCATTTTTGTTCAATGCTTTGTTAAAAAAAAAAAAGAAAGAAAGAAAAGAAAATCAATCAGCCAATTAACGTATAGTATTTTATTATAATGGACCAGGTATTACCCGAACGGGCCTAAATGTGGGTCGGAATCCGTATAATCATGGGTCCGGGTCGGACCGTTAAACGGACCGGTGTTACGATCGGTTGGGAGAGCTTGATGCAATTGTGCCGGTTTAGATTGATCGTGAACAAAAGTAGATGGTTTAAAACAATAAACTAACACATAGTTTCGGGTTATAAGGTTTATTTTATTAAAATAAATCAATACATCGGAATATCACAATAATTCTAAAACTATATACAATCGTTAACCTCGTCTACTGTCTGCCTTCTCCCTGAGCTGAAATTACATACTTATATATTTTATATTCGTATGTGGCTTTAATTCTTCGATTGGGAGATTTAATCTGTCGTTTGGAGACTGAATCTCCCGATTGGAGACTTGATCTCCCGATTGGAGACTTGATCTCCCGATTGGAGACTTGATCTCCCGTTTGGAGATCTAATCACGCCACAACTATACCAAAATAAGAAGTATATAACGAAAAATATAACACTAACTAAAAATAAAAAAAAATGAGCATAACGGCGCGGACCCGGATCTTTTGCAATTTGTTAGATTATTTAAATTTTTATTATCCGAATAATTCTCCTGAGTCCAGTCTATGGATTTCATATTTAATGGGATTCATCATAAAGTTTCCAAATAAGGCATTATATTATTGCCAAAGTTTTTATGGAAAAACATTTTATTACGAATTTAAATGATAAAATATATTATGGATTACCTTGAATTTTCTAAATTCATTCTTGATGCTTCATACAATAGCAAGTCAATACGTGAGGTGCTAATCTTTATATCAGACCATCAGTATCCGTCATATATAATAAATTAAAGCATTTTATACGATAAGAATTACGCCAAGTTCAAATGCCGAATATTATTCTAACATTTCAACAGCAATGCAAATTATTAATTAACAACCAATTTTTTCCAAAGTCTTCAAATCTACTTAAATTATTATGGACAATCTTTGGGAATTTATAGGAAATAATTATACATACAAGCCGCTTAGGAAAAATTTTCATCTCTGATACATAATGTAACAATGCAGTAATGGCGATAATATTTAATGTGAACTAACATCCAGAAATATTGAACACGTCTATCGATCAAAGGATATCCGGGTTGTCATTTTGAGAATAAATTTCTAATCCGGATAGATCACAACACTAATTTTACGTTATGATGCTGCGAAGTTATCTATCTTAAACATAATGTATTTTGTAAATAAAAATTAATTATAAATTCAAGCGAAAGATGATAATCTAAGTAGATCTTATATAATAAAGTAATCTCATACAAAAATTTTTTTTACTTGATTATTATAGTAAAAATAATTTGATAATAAATCGATGAATATGTCTGGAATTCAATATAAATAGATTACACATTTTTTATCTTATCATGCATTCATTCAATATTTAAGTAAAACAATTAATTTTCTTTCAAAAATTGCCCTTACATCAATATATACATTTAAAAAATAAAATAAATAAAATAAAAATGTCTCGATTAAACTTCAAACTCTTAACTTTATTATTAGTCACTTTTGTCACTATTATTTCTGCCGACGTTTTCACAGTTCATGTTGGCAAGGATGGAGGTAATGTTTATGATCCGAAAACAACAACTGGCTTAAAATGGTGACATCGTAAGTTATTTGATAGTTTCCTCATGAGCAAGTGGTGTATTTAGCTCAATATCATATTTTCTTTAAAAAACTGTAGGTCCAATTCGTGTGGGACAATGGTACACATAGTGTTACTCCATCAGACGGACCTGAAGGCAGTTGCACACCATCTCAAAATATAACTGGTAAAAATAAAAAAATTATCATTTTATTTATTCTTTGCCTCAATCAAATATAATCTCTCATTGAACCAACTTTTTATTTGGTAAACAGAAATTCAAGCCCCAACAAACAAACCTGATCGTAATGTAACATTTACAATCAAAGAAGATACACCATCTACAATTTTTTATTTCTGTAGAGTAGCACATCATTGCGCGGATGGTATGCTTGGTACTTTAGTACGTGCCTAAGATAATAATTGACCCGTCAATTTCACCATTCCTGATGCAATTATAACAACTGATATCTCATAAAATGCTATGGTTTCAACTCTAATAATTGATGAATCATCATCCTCTTTAGAATAATTTAAAGCAAAGATATTAGTATTAGTGCAAAAACAATTAGATAGAATCTTATTAAACTAAAAAGTTTTTTCCTAAATTTTAAGGCTATTAATTATTGAAGCTATATCATTCTATAAATAAATAGATTCTTTAAAGTATTTATTTAAATTATTAATTATTAAAGTTATATAATTTCTACGAATAAAATATCTTTAAATTATGCGTTTTATATTAGTTATAATAAATAGTGGAATTTATTTACTGATTTTTTGTAAGAAATCAAACTTCTCTAAAGATAAATTGATTTTTTTTTTACTAAAAAAAAATTGTCTATCAATCAAAGCTTAAAAAAGAAAATTCTATTTATAATTGTTGCAAGGTTTCTTGGCGGCTGCTATACATACCCCCTAAATTTGCTATCCGTACCCCCATGTAATTAGATCATCGAAATCGTAATATGATTGGAGAATAATATGTCATGTGATAGCGTCGTGGCTTAGATCTCAAACATAGAAATCGTCTAATTGGTCAGTTTAGCACGTCATAATTGGCCAATTAAATATAAATCACTAGGTCGTCTAAAGCAGAGCATAATCACATGAAATTTGACCAATCAAATCAAAGAATTTTAGTGATCTTTGGCGAAATCCTTGAAAAATACAAAAAACGGCAGTCTAAACCTACCTTGATAGGTTAATTAAAAATGACGGGAAGGCTATTTTGCTTATAAATTACTAACTAAAACCTATCTAACCCCATCTAAGATTACTCTAACCCTAAAGTTAATGCGATAAAATATAAGAATCTGCTTCGCTTTAGATGTCCCCCAATTTAGTAAACTTTTTCGATATAGCAAAGCCGAACCCAACCCATTTTAAATAAATTCGCAATATAGCAAATTTACTAATAAAAATTCTTGACAACAAATTTTATTAATCGATTGCTCATTATAATGCGAATAACTTAAAACCTTAAAGAACTTTAATAATTAGCAGTTAACTGCTTAGATTTTCTTTAAGATCAAACTTATCAAACATCTAAATCATTTAATTTAATCAATTAGTTTTTGTGTTAGAAATTATAAATTAATAAAGTAACTTTTCTAAGTGGAGATTTCTAGTTTTTTTTTGATAAATGGAAAATTCTATGCAATAATAATCTTTAAATCTTATTCCGAAATATTACCCGATTTAAATTCATATGCGAAGATACCGAATGAAGACAAAACTTTTCGATTTGCTAATCTATGGCGGTCTGCATAAAGGTGTGAAACAATTAAATTAATAATAAAGTTTTAAATTCATATGAAGAAGTAATAAAAATATACTGTACCATGAAACCACATTGGCTATATTGAATTAGACTCTCTATGCCGATTATTATTAGCAGACTCAGAATTTTAAATTATACCTTTTTAATAACAATAACACTCACGCCTGAAACATTGGAGTGCACGACATATTATGTAAATCAAAACTACATGTGGTCATATAATAAAATTTATTAATGAATTTTTTTATAGATAGTGATCGATAAATAGTAAATTTATAATAATTATTATGAATTTTTAAATAATGCACAGCTCTAATGGTTCGATAGTTTTGGATAAAATTTCGCAAAGACTAGTATTATGTCTCTACAACAAAGCTATAGAACCTTTCCTTTTATTTAAATATGAAAAAAGCTGGTTTAATATGCTATGTGTTTTTTCTTTTTTTCTTAAAAAAGAATGGCAAGAAGAAAGAACTTGTTTTTTTTTGAGGAAAAGGCTCTATAGCTTCGTTTGTAGGGACGTAATACTAGTCTTTGTAAAATTTTATCCAAAATTATCGAACTGTAAGGGCTGTGCATCTATTTAAAAATTCGTAATAATTATTATTATGAATTTACTATCTATAAATCAATCACTATCTATAAAAAACATTCATTATTATATGACCACACATAGTTTAGTATACCGCACGCCCACTGAAACATGCATTTAATCTAGGTACTACATAAAACGTGTGTGGCAGATTAATGCAGTTCAAATGCCACGCATTTGCCATGCAGAACCTAGATGATTTCAACATATAGTAAACTGTATACTAACCAAAAAAGGTAAGAAAATATTAGAGCAATAATCAAATACCAAAGTTAAAAATAGAAAATAGTATGAAAAACTTATCTGCAAAAATTAAATCGAAAAAGAATCTGATTGTAGTTATATAAAATAAAGTTAGTTTCTTAATATTTAAATAATAACATAACGAACACCTTATCAGTTTCTTGTAAAGACCTCCAAGTTGTGTATCAAAAAATTTGAAACCTGATTATAATCAGTTGCAAGCATTTTAATTGATTATGATTTATTGACTTTAATCAATTATTATCAGTGGGGTGATAATAATTGATTTAAATCAATATCGATTATAATAAGATACATAAAATCGATTAAAAAACGATTAAATCAAATTGATTAAAATCTCTATTGTATTTAATCGATGGGAGATAGTAATCAATTAAAATCTGATGATTTTAATCAATTCCAATCAGGTTTCAAAAGTTCCTGATGTATTTGAATTACTTAAATAAAAGAATTTAATTGTATTAGTCTTTTTTTACATGTAAATTAAAAAAAAAATTGTCTAAACCAAAATTGAGTTAATAAAAGTTCAATATAAAAAAGCATCTTGAAAAAAATTTCAATACTTTCCAATTAATCTAAACTTCAAGTGAAAACCATTTCAAAAATCCTATTATTATATAAGCTTCATTAAATTAGCTTGACTTTCTATCAACCACGAAGAATGAATGTACCTATAATGTACAATAGCACGGATGAACTTTTCCAAAGCATCCAAAGATATGCTATTTCTCAAGGTTATGCTGTTGTAAAAAAAAGAACTAGAAAGGACCATCGCGGTGAATTGAAAAATATGACCTTACGTTGTGACAGAGGTGGTTTTTATACTAATTCCTCAAACCTCAATGAAGAAACACGACAAAGGCAAAGAAGCACTAGGCTCATTGACTGCCCTATGAATTGTATGCTTCTAGGCGTAATGGTTCATGGTATCTGGAAGTTCGTAATTCTGATTATAACCACGATTTTGACAATGATATGTCAGGACATCCAATCGCCCGTCGACTTTCAGAGCAACAGCTGGAAAGTGTTGAAGCAATGACAACAGCTGGATCTCGCCCTAGAGAAATTGTGTCAACCCTTCACCATAATGATACATCTACATTAATTTTGAACAAAGATATTTATAATGCTCGTGGATGGCTTCGTCAACAAAACCTTGCTGGTCGTACCCCTATTGAGGCTCTTAGAGATGAGCTAGAAGAAGGCGACTTTATATATGAGTATGAATGTGACAATACGGGCTGTATTATTTACCTATTTTTTGCACACAATGAATCCGTTATCCTTACTCGTCAATATTCTTCTGTCATTCTTATGGATTGTACCTATAAAACAAATAAATTTAAAATGCCCTTATTAAGCATTGTTGGTATTACTAGTATTAATACCACATTTTATTCTTCTTTTGTTTTCATGAAAAGTGAAGAAAAACTGGATTACCCATGGGCCCTCAATCATTTTGCTCGCCTGTTTAACGACATACCAAAGCCAAGAGTTATAGTAACAGATAGGGAGCTTGCCCTTATGAACGCGCTTAAGATAACCTTTCCTGATTCAATAAACCTATTATGTGTATGGCATATAAACAAAAATGTTTTAAAAAACTGCAAACTGAAGTTTTCAAAAGAGTCAGAAAAT
>QKWP01000318.1:40470-54716 GCA_003550325.1 Gigaspora rosea
CTATTATGTGTATGGCATATAAACAAAAATGTTTTAAAAAACTGCAAACTGAAGTTTTCAAAAGAGTCAGAAAATGAAGAAAGTAATGAATGGAAAGCTTTTTTTTCAAAATGGAATGAAATAGTACATTCAATAACAGAGGATGAGTTTGAAGAAAAATGGAATATACTTCATTCTCTTTATAATGATAAACCCCGAGTCATCACTTATCTTAAAGATACTTGGTTACCATTAAAAGAAAAATTTGTAACTGCATGGACAAATTCGTGTCTCCACCTAGGAACCACCGTAACTTCCCGTATTGAAGGTGCCCATTCAACCCTCAAGGTAGTGATACAAATCGATAATCAAAAAATTGATTAGTTGGTTTAGTTGACAACTAATCGATTGATAATTTACTAAAAAACAACTAATCGAATGAAAAATTTTTCAACTTATAATAAAATGCAAATTAAAATTAATTAAAAATCAATTAATTGTTTAATTAACAACTAATTGTCACGGATTATAATGAAATCGGATTAAAATGAATGTGGGTTTTGTTTGATATAAACTCTACTCTAAAACTAACCTCTAACCTTAACCCTTAACCCTTAACCCCTTAAAATATTATTTTTCGATGGCATGTCAATCTTTTCATAATATACATATTTCATTTTAACCTAATTTCATTTTAATCCATCACACTAATTGAAAAAAAAATTAATTAAAAATTAATTAATTATTTAGTTGACAACAAATCGATTAAAAATCAACTTATCGTTTAGTTGACAACTAATCGATTAAAATCAATTAACCAAACTATTTAAAATATTTTAAACCAATCAATTAATAAAATCAAAAATTTTTGGTAATTTGCATTACTACCTCAAGGCATATTTGCAAGTATCAACAGGAGATCTTCACCGTGTTCGCACAACAATCTCTCTGGCCGTTACTAATCAAAAAAAAGAAATTGATGCAATGGTTGCATCAGAACGAATTCATGTTCCACTTTTTGCACTAAACAATCCTTTGTACTCGAATATTCGTGGAAAAGTCTCAACTTTCGCCCTTAAGAAAATAAACGAGCAATACCAAAAAGCAAACCGTGCAACAACTGAGGAACCTCTGCCACCATGCACAGGATCTTTTTCAAAAACAATGGGGCTGCCTTGTGCTCACACCATTAGCCTTTTAGAAAATGACCAGGCTTTAATGCTCGATAATATCCATGAGCATTGGTGAATTTCAGAATGCTAACCAGTACATTACATTGAGGAAAAAGATGAAGATGCGCTGCAACCTCTTTTGCAGAACCTGCAAGAAAGATATCAAGAATGGCCGAAACCACAACAAGAAGTTGCACGGGTGGCATTAGACAACATGATTAATACCCCATCGATAGTTTTGCAGAATCCAAGAGAAGTTTCTACAAGAGGACACCCTTCTATTATTTCTCATCGTAATTCAGAAAACTCAACCAGGAGAAATCCTTCCGGGTTTGAGTTGGTGGAACATAAAGGACGGCAATGCACCCTGTGTCGACAACCTGGGCACAATTCTCATACCTGCCCAAATGGAAAGTAAAAATTTAGTTAGTCATTTTTTTTAAATTTTTATTTTTTATTTTTTTTCTTAACTAGCGATAATCTCAAAAAAATAAAAAAAAAGGATACTTATATTTTAAGTTCAGAGGCCGATCTCGCTCTATGTTCAATTTTTTTTTTTTTTATTACATGAATTTTGAAAGTTAATATATATAATAACTTCATAAAAAAGACAAATGAAATAAATTAAAAAAATACTGTTAAGAAAAGCTGTAATGTTTTAACATGCTTCAATGGCTTCGTTTACAATTTAATTGCATTTATCATAAAAGTTTTCAGAATGATAAGCTTCAAAAATTACAAGAATGGTGCAATAATATTGTTGCAAAGTATCCTGATAAAGTTTTTGAATCTAGTGACTTTACCATTCTTCAAGAGAATGCATTAGTTTCGCTTATTAGTCGAGATGATTTACAGATGGAAGAAGTAACAATTTGGAATCATGTTGTTGAATGGGAAATTGCACAAAATCCTGGTTTACCATCCGATTTTAAAACTTAGTCTCTTGAGAATTTTCTGACATTAAAAACTACATTACAAAATTTCTTACCTCTTATCCGTTATTTTCAAATATCAGCTAATGACATTATCGACAACATAAAACCATATCAACAAATCTTGGGAAAAGATCTTTGGGATGATATATCAAATAAGTTCATGTCACCAAATCGACCAATAAAATCAGTAATCCTTCCACCTCGTCTAATTTCAACTCAACCATTACCATCTAGATCGGCTTATCTCACAACTTCAATACAAACTTTTGCACCAACATTTTTACCACCTGAAGTAACGGAACCTTTTTCAACAATTATTAATGAAGCACAGGCAGCTGAAATTGCTTATTGGGTTGATGAAAAGTTAATTATTATTCTGCAACAAATAATCCATACAAGTTTAAGTTGCTTCTTCGTGGAACCAGAGATGGTTTTACCCCTAAATCATTTTGGAAGTTGTGTGATGGAAAACAAAATGTTATTTTAGTTATGAAAGTTAAAAATACTGGCGAAATTTTTGGTGGATATAATCCTATTGGCTGGAAAAGACCAACTAAAAATCAAGAAGTAAGTATTATGAAATGCGACAAGAGCTTTATTTTTTCATTAAAATATGGCTCTAATGTCGTTCTGGTAGTTTTAAGTTTGAGAAGTGTTAATATTCATCAAAGTAATCTGTCGTGCTGATCGAAGTATTTTATCAGGCCAAAACCTTGTTTAAGTGTTTTGTCATGTTGAGATCCTGTCGAAGCACTTTGTTGTATGAGATCCTGTCAAAGTATTTTGTCAAGTGATATTGACGAGGCGAGGCGAGACCATGGCCAATGGCGAAACTCCTACCGAGGAGCAAGCTGCTGCCATACTGAACTAGAAAACGAACGGAAGGGTTGGAAATTACAAGAGTATTTTTCAGAAGATCACCAGCAAGCCTGAAATAAATACTAACTAGATTATAAAATGACTTCGAATAAAAGGACAAGAAGTAATTAAAAGTTTAGAAATTTGATCGAAAATGATTATCAGCCAACCGATAACCTGATTAAACAAGTTCGTATAGTATTGCATAAAAATTAGCCTTTAAGTCACATGCTTCTGTCACGTGCATATTTCATCCAATTATATTACGATTTTCGATGATCACATTACATGGGGGTACGAATAGCAAATTTAGGGGTATGTATAGCAGCCGCCGGTTTCTTTTGCAGAGATTTATCGCCTAGCTAACCCCTGAAATTAGATCTTCATGCTACTCTAGATAAATCGCTACTTTAAATGCAACAGTGACAATTCAAAATGGAATATTTATTTTTAAGTTGATTATGAATCCACCTAATATCATACTCGTAGCATAAATTTTTATTTTAACACACAATCCAAACTTTTTTAAACATAAAAATTTTACTTCTAACAATATTAAAATAGTAATTCAGATCTATTGTATCAGATTTTGATAGAAAATTTTCAAGGTCTTATTCTCGATTACGAATAAACATCTGACCAGATGTGGAATGTAAGATATGACTCCACAAATGCACTCTTATAATTCATTTTCGTAATTCTAATATGAGATTCAAGCAAGACTCAATAACCTTACTATTGTATTAATACTGATATCTTGTAAAATATTATCACTGGAAAAGTCTGCATTAGTATATCAGTAGTATATCCTGTATGGAATATTTTAGTAGATTTAATTTGTAGTGATCTTAAGACTTCACTATCTGCGTACAGAAGCATCATATATATTTATTCATGAATATTTTAAATTCACTATTTTGAAACATATGTTTCATATATTATTAAACTACATGAATTTATAGAATTGAATTAGTTTAATCTACACTTACTAAATTATAAGTAATGATCTTTCAAATTTCATAAAAATTTTTCTTGGAATCAGACAAAGTCTTTAATGCGATAATCCTGGTAGATTACGAACTTTTAAGCTAATTTTTTTTCTTATAACCGATCATATAAAACTAGGATGCAGAGAAGTACAGAGCAAATCACATTTTTTTAACCAGTATTTCGATTAGATTATAGATTTATATTACAGTGATAATTTCATTTTAATTTTGTGATTCTTAAATTTGAATACAAAATATTTTTTATACTCACTAACTTATTTAACGTGAATAAGATAAAATATAGTAAATATTCATGAATTAGAATAAATCTTTAGATCAATAAATGTTCTTAGTACTCACGTTCTAGAATAAATATTCAGAACAATTGTTTTAAATACTTACAAGTAGTATTTATACGCGATTTCATTACTATAACAGATCCAAAATTAGTGTTCTGAGAGCATAAGCAATCTCTGAGATTTTTTGTAAAAGAATAATGCTTGATATTTTTTTCTTTTCGACTCCGAATAATAAGAACCAATTAAATGTTCATCAGCTTTTCCTATATAGCAGATTTTAAAACATTTAAAAGCAGGAACAAAATTTTCTTTTTTTTGAAATACGAAGACCAGTTTAAATAATTCATAAGAATTATCAAAATTATATAATTTGCAATCTCTTTCATGTCCAGTTTAAAAAATTTTAGACATTAAAATATTCTGTAATACCATAAGAATTAGCCTTTTTAAAACAAAAAGATGCATTTTGTTCATCTTAAACAACTTTTATTTGATGTCTGTAACAGCATCTAACCATGTACATTTCTTCAACAAGTTTCATATTGGCAGTTTTTCTGTAATATTCGAATGCTTCATTCAAGTTCTTTTCAGTCCAAATTGATAACAACATCCAACCTGAAATATTCCTTTGAAGTGTTAGTGTTTATATTTGTTTTTTTTTTCAATTACAATATCTTGATGAAATTAACCGAGAAGATTTCATTTTAATTTTATGATTAAAAAAAAAATAAGAAATTTCTAAACTTACACAATCTATAATACACGGGTATTAATTTGAAAATAATTATAACAAGCAAATCTAAACAATTCGAAAATTAATGCTTTTAAGGTTAGGTAAGGGTAGGTTGGATGGGAGTTAAATTTATCAAATTTTCACCTGGAGTTTTTTTTTACTATTTGTCAAAAAGTGGTTTCATAAGCGAAGTTTTAAGTTATAAAGGTTTTTCAAAAAATGCAATAAATTAAACCTAATTAAACCACTACAATTAAGACTGCATTTTTCCTGTACTTAATTATGAAAAAAATACAATATTTCGTCAGACTTTGAATTTTCATAATTAAATTTAGGGAAAAACGTAGCTTTAATTGTAGAGATCTAATATTATGTTTTACATAGTTTTATCACAGGATATATTGTTATTAAGACTAAATATCTGTTTAATATTTATTAAATTTTTATAGTAAAATTAAGTTTAAATTTTTTTTATTTACAAAACTTGATATACACCTATATCTGATATATAATTTTGCCTTACATAATAATATATCGCCAAATTAAAAACTAAATTTCGATTTTCGAACAAATTTTGTTTAATACGTGTTTTTGTATATAATTTAATTATAGTTTAAATAGATTTATATAGTATATAATCAAGCTCAATTATATCTCCACTAAGTTATATCCCTTTTGCAGTATTCAGTAGAATAAATGTCCATATTTATTAAAATTTACCTTAATTGTGTTTCTACCAAAGTTATGTATCCTAAACTCTTTGGACAAAGGGAGCGACATGAGATTGGCCATATATAGAATTTTGTATATAAAAACTAATAGAAATTAGATTTTATACACATTTTGTGTAATCCGCATTATCTGTCTACGAAATTGCAAATAATTAGTACAGATATGATAAACAGATCACATCATTATTTTCGCGTTGATTTCTAAATAATTCGTAGACTTAAATGATGATAGGATTTACACAAGGTAAAAGGTTGTGTCCCAAAAGAATAAATATCTTGGTTTTAAAACCGTTATATTCTAAATTTTATGACTTTAGGTCCTTTAAAAATATATATCCTTTTGAACTGGATCGGAGGGAAACAGAGTGGAAGCATTGTTGGAAATCTTATGTTCTCATGTTCTCATGAGAACATCACTTTTAATTTGAGAACATTTACAAAATTTAAGATGTTCTCTATTAAATTTTTTTTAAGAACATTAAGTTTGAAAAATATGTTCTCTATGTAAATATATAAAGAAATAAAAAATTATTTTTATTAATATAGAGTTTAAAATAATTATGTTTATAAATATTTAATTGTTAGTTAGTTTAATTTAGTTGTTCTTGAATTACAGAAAAATTTTAAATAATATAGTTTATTGGTTTATCCATTTCTAGTTTTGTGCAATATAGACTTTGTTATACAGTATTATGAACCTAAACATGTTCATGAACCTTGAACTGAACCTGAACTGAACTTTTTTTAAGTTCAGGTTCAGGTTCATGTCAATAAATTTAAGTTCAGGTTCAGTTCAGTATTGAACTTTTAGAGCAGGTTCAGGTTCATTGAATCTAAACCTGAACCTCTATTGAACTGAACTGGACTTCAGAACCCTACTACACATACCAACAACCTGGAAAGTAGATAAAAATAAAGACCATCTAAAATCACTAGTATTTAAAAAAAAAAATGGATCCCTTAGTCCAAATGATCATAATCAAACTCAATAGTAATCAATCAGATGATATTATGATTGACCTTGTGCCTTATTCACCTATGATTCGTATTAAGAAAAAGTTGAAAAGACTCAACAAAAACTTTGCCAATCAGCCCATTACAGAAGTCATTGGAAAAAACTTCTAATCTATGCATATTATTTGGAAGAACTTTTGCAAACAGCACCGTCTTCAACTGACAAACTTTTTGCTACAAGAAATATTTCAGATTACTACAAAAGAGCTTCTATTTGAGTATATAACTTATTTAATGCTTATGGTTTAGAAGCAATACAGTTTTTTTTATTATGTAAAAATTTGAAAAAGTTTAGTTTTCAAAAAGTTAAATATGGCTTATCTGAACTTTATAATAAAATTTACAAATGTTCTAGGAGATTTTGTTTGGTTTAGAAAGAGTTTAATAGTGTTCAGGTTAGAGAGGTTCAAATTAGAGAGAGGTGACTGTATATAGAGCTGTCACTATAAACTTAACGATAATTAATCAATTAAGTGCTAAAAATTTTGCCTTCCTTATAGGAGAATAATCATAATTATACAGTAGTTAGTAATTGTTATTTTAACAGAATTACCTCCTGAGATATTTGGATTAATACTCCAAGTTGGTATTTGCTACTCACGGGTGCTCGTAATTAAGCTGAGGGGAGTGTTATACCCAATATTACTATAGATCACATGTCCATCATACACGTGATTATATAGCATAGCACAAATCTAAAGATTCTAAAGAATCTAATAGATCTAATAAATCTAGTATTTATATCATTTATTTTATTTATTTTATAACTATTAAATCTATCATACCTAGTGATGTGCCATTTATATGATGTCCAAATTTTTTTAGCATACGGTATGTACAGTACGTACAGTACGTACAGTACATATAGTACTTATATAGTAAAATTGCTCTAGTGGTTATATTCTAAAATTTTTTTCAATATTAGTCTATATTACAATTAATATAATATTTAATTCTATTTTAATAGATAAATATTTAGGTCGTTCGAAGTTAATTATCTAGTTAACATCACTTTCCAGGATTCCCAGAAGAGAGGCAAATGAAATGAACATATAAAATAAACAAACTGTAGTAAATCTATTATAAACGAATTGATTTCAAGTTAAATTTAGTTTAGAGATTTTAGTCGAGTTGCTAATTAGGTCAGATAAATTTGATTCAATAGCAAAAAAAAAAATTAATAAATAAAAATTATATAATGCATTTATCCAAGAAAAAGACTTCGTACGTATAGGCAAAATTCTCGTGATCTAGTGATCGGATCTGCATCATTTTAAAGTATGCAGCTAGTAATGTGTAATCATTAGTAATCATTAAAATAATACTCAATTTTTTTTAGCGTACAGTACGTATAGTGCTTATATAAAAATTAAGATCATATAATAAAATTAAATTAGTATCTATATTTTAATTTTTTTTAATGTTAGTCTATATTATAATTAATATAATGTTTAAACCTATTTTAATAAGCAAATATTTAATATAGCAAATTAGTAATATACTATGTACATATCTGCTTAATTTTATTAAGGTGCTACTTTATATATCTAAAGTAGCTACTTTAGATAGATTGCTACTTTAGATGCAATATGTACAAGTTTAATTTATCTAACAAGAAAGCTTCTTCGGGTGTTGATCAATTAATGAATTTGATTGGTCAATTGACACATAAATATTTCTATCGACCCCTCTTAATAAATGATCGGCAAAAATTTTAGAATACAGTACGTACAGTACGTACAGTACTGTACGTATAGTACTGTACCTGGCACATCACTAATCATACCTATTAGCTATATTATATCAAGCATAACTAATCGATAGAATCGATATATTATAACTGATAGATATGATCGTTATTTTATTATATTCCATGGTCCCTAATGTTCTCCCGTGAACATTTCTGATGATATTTTTATGATGATATAATATCAAAAATTTTTACATGGTATGACATCATTAAAAATTTTAATCAGAAACGTTACGGGCATAGGAACCGTGAAATATATCAGATATTACACATGCGCCGTAAACATCATGTGTTACCATGGCTTTGCCGTGCTAACTCATGATATTCACAATAGCCCGTGTAATATCCATTACATATTATTTTATATGTATAAATATCACCAATATTTCTACTGGAATGCTAATAGTTCTTTACAACTCACAATTAAATAATAAACTATTAGTGTCTTTATACACTAATACACAAAATACTGATACTTATGTCTTATACACATGTAAACATGATTGTAATCATTAAGTGATTTAATGATTAATCATGTGATTATTGTGACAGTTTTCACATTACTTAGTGTTAGTTAAAGCAGTTATAGTTTTATTGATAAACTATTATGACTATTGGTATTTTCATATATCTTTAGCTATTTGCCTCTTTTATAAAAGTAAATTACATAAAAACCTCTATACACGCTCACGTTTAATTTATAAAACACGTGAGGTTTTCGATTATTTTAACCCCAGTTCCACTGAACCAATTTAGAGATGGTTTGAGTGTAACATCAACTGATAACATCATTGCTGTTATTAATGAATTTCTCTATTTTATTAACGTTAACAACGGCTCATTCTCATTATACATCAAACGTGGTTTAAACTTGTTTAACAAACTAAAGGATTTGTAATTGAATTTTAACCAAAAACAACATTTATACTATAGTTGCTTCAAAATGCGTATTATCATAATATTTAGTTTATTTAATATTTACTATTGGGACTAATGGTCCTTTCGGTCTGTCCTAAAAAGGACCAGTATTACGATCAATTGGGAGAGCTTAATACAATTTAGTTCGATCGTGAACAAAAGTAAATGGTTTAAAACAATAAGCTAACACACATAGTTTCGGGCTATAAGGTTTATCTTTATTAAAATAAATCAATACATCAGGTTATCACAATAAACTAAATACAATCAAACATCATTAACTCTTTGTATCCTTACTAAAACCCATCCTATTTATACTTTCTACTTCTAACTTTTAATCCTAATCAATTGATGGAAGCTTCAAGCTCTTGATTGGAGCTTTGAGCTCCAGATCAGAGCTTCAATCACCCATAAATCATTTTCCAAAACCATGATATAAGACTAACCAAATAAATAAAACAAAAGAGATAAAATAAAATAGAAATATAATCTATAAATAAATAAAAATCGAATTTAAATCACTCAAAAGTTATTCAATATTAAAGAAATTTACTCTTAGGATTCTAACTAAAAAAAATTCCTTGCAAAATTTTACCATGGAACCCTCCTCAAATCAAGAACATATTACTTATTTACCATTACTATTAAATTATTTCATTCGCATTAATTTAGAGATTTCATATTCAAAATCGTCAAGTCCTGCCTTAAAGTGCATAGCCACGTGATTTATTCTGATGACAATCAGCATATGGGCAGATTGGACTTATTCATCTAAAAGTAACATGTAACGAAACTACAAGTTAAAAAAAAAAAAAAGCAAATCCATTTATCACTGAACCTAAGGACCGGAACCACAAAAAAATCTATATGATTACTTGAGCCTAAAAAAAATGAATATTATTGTTCAGCATATAACACTGGACTGGCCCAGTCCCTGGATGGACCGAAGGACCGTCGGACCGGACTGGATAATTTTTTCATTAAAAATCCACAGCTAAATTAATCATTAGCTTGTTTCGAAACCCGTATTCCAAAATAATGTCCATTAGTACAAATACAGTCAAATTGTAAATCATGATCACGCCATTGCTGTCATTTATAAATTTCTCTATCTTATTAGCATTAACAACAGCCATTCTCATTGGCCGGGGCATAGCGATGGTCAGTTAGTGTCTATGCAAGTGATACAAAAGTTACATTTTTGATGCTTTTTGCCCAAAAAACGTATCTTTTCTGATGCATCTTTGTACATCTTATAGAAATTTTATCAAAAGTACAACTTTGGAATTTTTTGCTGTCCCCACGTGTGTCGCGTAATCAAAATGTCAAAAAAAAAGGCAAAAAAACAAACCTGTTGTATCATAGTTTTACCCTTTAAAGTAGTAGAACGATAAAACCCTGTTTGTTATTAAAAACCTGGTTTATTATTAATTACGTTTGTGCACTATATTGACTATTAAACTTCGTACTTCCTTTAAATTTAACTCTCAAATACTATCTCTGGGTACAGATTGAGTTTTTTGCTTGTGTCCCAGTATGTAATGCAATGATTTCTCGTAACAAACCGCTTTAAAAAGATCCAAACTCAGATCTCACACTACGCTCTAATCCCAATTCTTTATTATTTAAAAAAAATACTAATTCTTTTCATTCTAAATTCCTATTTTAGGCTCGTTTGGCCTTGCCATAAGACGTTGCAAGTGTTTTAAAATGACGATTAATTACAAGCTAAATTAGTATAGCCTTTATTAAATTAGCTTAACTATGAATGCCATCTTTAACTGGAACTTCAATGCAACTTTGGCTGATTGCTATCTAAGAAATGCGTTAAAAAAAGTCGAATTCCGTCCAGGTTCAGAACCAAATGGTTTCGAAAAAGTTGTCGCCGTAGATATTAGATCATATGCTCATGTATTAGAAATTATTTGGGATGAGATGAATAAAAAAGAGAATATTGCAATTGGAGTAAGATATTTTTGTAATGGTACTATGCGTGAGGCCTTTATTACTCCAAAAGGTGAAGTCATTATTTGTAGTGGTGCTACCAGACGACTGCCTCAAAGATGCCCAAAAATGCACTTACTTTGCCTTTTTCAACTCCAAGCAAAAAAAACTCTCTACTCGTTATAAAGATAAAGTAGAAGCCAATTTTGCTATTAATAGCCCTCAGGTAAGAACAAGAGAATTTAATAATAATAATAATATACTTGTATTTTAAATTTATTTATTCAAAATTTATTTAAACTAAATATTAAATTTATCTCTATATTATATTAGCATATGGTATTCGCCACTGATGTTTATCATCCAAGCAAAAAAGGTAAGAAAAAAGGATGACCTAGTGTTTCTGCAGTTTGTGGTTCGATGAATGACAACCTAACAGAATTTTCTTGTCGCTATCAGATGAATGAAAAGTTAAGGCATAATGTTGATATTATAGAGAATCTTAATGAAATGGTTTTGGAATTATTTGAACAACGTAAAGTTAAGGGAAGACTACTTCCAGAAATTATTTTCTATTGGGATGGCGTTGAAGAAACCCAGTTTGAAACTGTTAAAACAGATGAATTGGAACCCTTACTTGTAGCTCTTGAAAAGTATTACAAATCTGAAAAATTGCCGCCACCAAAGTTAACATTTATAATTATACAAAAATGACATCATGCCAGGTAAATTACTTTTTGTGAAATTGTCATTCAAAGCTTCCTTTTTTTATAATGATACCTTTGACTTTTTTTTCTACTTAGATTTAAACTACTTAATGGCAAGAATTGTAAGCATGGTACTGTAGTCGATACTGAGATCGTTATGAGTCAGGAATTTAGTTTTTTTATGCTATTAAACCTGTTATTTTTTGTATAATTTCTGGATTATTACAATAACTACAATAACTACAACAATTAATTAAATTAAATTCAATCCTTAGATTTACAATCTCACACTTGATGGTAAACTTAGAGCTGTAAGCATTTTTTTTTTATTTGCAGAATATTGCCTTTCTATTAAGCTTTCTTCTCATCTTTTCAATTTCGAATCCCTTTTCATAACAATGTCCAACTTTATAAATCGCAAATGCAATCCTAATTCAGCAGCTTTTATAATTCTAATGCCATAAATTGATATACTCTATCACTTTGTCTTCATAATATGTGTCTCCTTTATGGTCTTCTTGATCATTTAATTACCACCTTCATTTGAACTATTTTCGTTATCACTATCGTCATTTCTGTTTTCTTCACTACTGCCATCTCTATCTTCACTATTATCATCGTTATTACTATAGTCATCACCTTCATTTGAGCCATTTTCATTATTATCATCATTTCTGTTTTCTTCACCCAAGCTATCACTGCCACCATCATTTTCGTTATTATCGTTTAGGGTCAAATCTATAACGCTTTCACTATCACTTGCATTGTCTACATCGACGTAGATATAATTACCATTATTATTTCGAGACTCAGGGTTAGCCACCCAATTATAATCAAACATTACATCCTCTTCGGACCAATCTTGAGCAATGGAGATGCAGCAACACTTAAATGACCATTTGATAAGGTTAGGATCAACTTGGTCCCATGCTAGTTTTATCCATTTTGCCACCAAATTATAAGCGGGTTGTTGAATACGACCTTTTGGGGTTAGTTTCTTGATTTCTTCACCCATCCAATCAAGATAGTATTCGCGATACTTAAATACAATATTGCATAAATTATGATGTAATTCGTGTGTTATTTTTTTTAAAAAAAAATATATATACAGTGCAAGAATCTAAAAACCACAATCACTCCTTATAAAGGCAAAATACAAACATTAAAATTTAATATTTCCTTAAATTATTAACACCAATAAGTTGTGCATATAAATACCTATTGAAGTCAATAATTTAAAAAATACTGATATGCTACTTGATAATCTGCTTGGCGTAGTCCAAATGTAACTATTAAATTATACTGTTTATATTTTGAGTAATTGTGGTTTCTAAACTTCTTGCACCGTACGTATATATAATTTACTTACCTTGTTTTTAAAAGACTTGTTGATATATAAATCTAACGGTTGCAATTTATTAGTGAGCCCACCTGGAACAACTACAAAATCAGTATTTTTCTCATTAAACCGGTTTTTGACCGGATCTGTAAGATGACCACGAAATGAATCCATAACCAGCAACGAACGAGGATTAATAGACAAGCGAGCTCGACAATTTCAAACATTTTCAATCCAGTAAATCATTTCATCGGAATTCATATACCCTTGTGGATTGGTTCGTATAACAATGCCTGATAGGAATATTTGTCTTGGTACATTGACTAATTTAAAAATTACCATTGGGGACAATTTTGTTCTATCCGCTAAACAGCTTAAAACAACTGTAAAATTAGATTTTTCATACCCAGTTGTACGAATCCCAACGGTATGAGCACCAGTTTCCTCGATTGTATAATTACTGGGTACGTCGAATGCTAATGGAGTTTCGTCCATATTTCCAATAAGCAAGAGAGGGTATTTGTGATGCATATGATTAAACAATACATAATTCAAGAATTCATTTCTTAGAGGTTCCAAATCTTCTGGCAACTTCTGTGCAACTGTAGTGCGACGTCTATTACTAAACTTGTTTCGATGCATAAAACCTGAAATCCATTTGTTACTCCACTTGCAATCATTGATCTTTGGGTAAATTGAAGTAAAACGTGATGCTTTTGCGAGTTGCTTTGCTTTAGTTCTGACCATATTTTGAGTTACAACTTTTTGAGATGAACGTAAAGATCTAATCCAAGTTTTAAGCTCATTTTCCAAAAGCGGATATTTAGGGCGCGAGCTAGTATTTAGCCGTCTAACAAAAGGTGGAGCAATTTTTAATT
>QKWP01000318.1:66734-107044 GCA_003550325.1 Gigaspora rosea
TTTTTCCAATTGTAACTGGCTTCAACTTTCTTTGACCAGTCATTTCCAAGCAATAATGAGTAAGAGGTGGCAGAGACTACTTCAACGGTAATAGAAATAATAGCACCATCTATTTCTATAGGTAAGTCTCGAATAATTCCCAAAGGACGAGAAGGGGTTCCAGTAGCAGGTATGATAAGGCTAAGAGAGGCTTGTTCTATTTTTAATCCTAGATCTTGGACTAATTGGTATGCGATCATGCTGATAGTGGCTCCACTGTCAATAATAGCTTCTTGTGGTTTTTGATTGATTTTAACATTACAATTGACAGGTGAGTATAAGCAGATGGCTGGATCAAATTAGCAGTTTTAGCTTCTTCGTACAAATTTGAAGATAGTGCAGTACGAACAGAAGGGTTGTCTAGAAACGTTTCCCATTTTTGTGGACTAAGAGATGGGTTGGTAGTGGTAGTAGTAGAAGGAGTTCCATCAAGATAGTTAACATTTCTGTAGTAGGGTAAGAGGGTTCGGTTGCTAGGTCTCCAAGAAGAAGATTGGTCTCGACTTCTAGAGTGGTAGTCATCTCGATCATTACGATTATCTCTATTTTTAGAATGGCTTCGGTCTCTATTATAATAATCTTGGTCTCTATTATCTTGACTTCTAGATCTGTTTCTATAAGAGTCACATCGATAGTTGTTATTATTGAACTGTCTGTTACTTCCTCGTTCATTACTTTGATTCTTCTTTTTAAGACAACAATGTGCAATAAAGTGTCCGGTTCGACCACAATAATGGCAGGTAGGAGGTTGTTTAATTGGATTGGCTTGTTTAGGGGAATCAGCATAGTTTACAGAGAGGTTAGCAGGTGGTTGCTTCTGAGCGAGGTTAATACTAAGTTGAGCGATTTGTTCAGTTAGTTGTTTAATGGCTTGGTCTGTATCTGTATTAGGAGAAGCCATAAGTTTTCCAGTTTTCCATTTACGAGCAGTTTTCATAGCAGCATCAAGATCAGCAGGTTCGGAGGCTTGTACATTTATAGCAAACTCAGGACAAAGGCCTTGGATAAAGAGTTGGATTAAAAAGTCATCAGGGAAGTCATCGTCAAGGTCAACACATCGCTTCAGTTTTTGAACCGGTTAATATAGTCATCAACTGAGTTGGCACCTTGTTTGACATCAAAAAGTGCTTTTGCCACATAACTTTTTGTTTTGGGGTAACAAATCGGTCTAGGCACAGGTGTTTAAAACTAGTATCTTGATTATCTTTATCACTAAAAGCAGTGGGCTTAGTGGTAAGGGAGGAAAACCAGTCTAAGGCAATTCCTTTCAAGTAGACAGGGACAAGTTCTAATTTCTGGGCAGCATTCCATCGGTTAGCGATGGCAGCACGCTTGAATTCTGAATACCATTCGAGTGGGTCTTGGGATCCATTTCCATTAAAGAAATTAACAGGAAGAAGATTCCTTTCAACTCTTCCATGTACAAACGCAGCAGCTAAGGTATTAATAGCAGTAGCAGCATCAGTGATCACCTGTTCAGCCATAATAGGAGGTGGGTTGTCTGCAGGTGAGGTTAGGGAAGGTTCTTGGTTTTCTTCACTAGTTTCTTCAGTATTATCTGGTAAAAGTCTATCTAAATTCAAAGTAGAGATAGTTTCAAAGAAATTTTCAAGGTCTATATCTTGTTGATTAGGTACTAAAACTGTGGGACTTGCAGGTAGGCTAGTATGTTGGAACGAAGGGGTGTGAGAGCTAATATCACTATTATGTTCACTAAAAGGGAGTAGGTTAAAACCAAGAGGAGTAGAGGAGCGATCCTCAGGGATAGTAAGAAGAGGTACAGTGTTAAAAGTAGGGCTAGATCCTTCGATAATAGAATATCCTAAGTCCGGATATCGAGAGTTATAGTTTTCAGTATAGGTGTCTAAGTATGGGTCAAAAGTAGTATAGTCCGCAAAATCAAGAGGAGGCAAAGTTGTTCGATGGGTAAAGCGTTGAAGAATAGCAAGAGCAATTTCTCTTGGGTTGTCAAGTTCTATTTGATATCGGCAGCTAAAAATAATATCTCGAATACAAGCACGGATAGTAGCAGGGTCTCTAGTAGCAGTCAGGCGAATAAAGTTTCCAGTGGTTTGAGAGGTATAGGAATCAGCAGAGTAGGTACCAGAATACCAATACCAAAATCTTCCAAAAGGTGTTCGAGCAAAAACAAGACCACTAGTGCGAGGGGGAGGATAACACTCTTGACAAGAAAGATCAGGAGCACGTAGTTGGAGAGAGTGAAATGGAAGTGCAGAGTTTTGATGATGTTCTACTAGGTGGTTTCTAATATATCAATTATATAATTCGTTAATATCAGTAGTCATATGCCTTATGACTCCTGACTTAATCTCAAAATAATTAATTGTTAGTAATATCTTGTTAGTAAGTTTAGTTAAATAGATAGAATCTTCGGGCAAAGAGTCTTTCAGGATGAACAGCAGTAGCAAATGTTATGAGAAATAAACAGCAATTAAAATAAATAGAGTCCTTGGGCAAAGAGTCTTCCAGGACGAACGACAGCAGCAAAATAGGTTTTATAGAGTCCGTGGGCAAAGAGACTTCCAGGACGAACAGCAGCAGCTAGAGTTGTAGAAGTTTCCAAATATCTTTAATAATATTCAAATGTTTTAATGTTTTTCGCTAGAAGGCACCAAATGTTACAGTAGGGAGGCCTTCTTTTACTCCTTACTATAGCAATGACACGGCTACAGGGATCCTTTATCGGTTTATAGCGGTATCCAAGAGGTAGGTATAATTCTTTAGTCTGTAATAAATTATGCTCTTCTCTAAGGGCAGTTCATCTGTGTCTTTAAATACATTTTAGAATAAGCGTTATAAGCGTTGATTTACAATGATAAATACTATAATCTACAAGAGCAACATAAGCATTATAAACGGTATAAACGTTATAAGCGGTATAAGCGCTATAAGCATCATAAGTGTCATAAGCGGTATAAGCGCTATAAGCATCATAAGTGTTATAAGCGTGATAATCGTTATAAGCGTTATAATCATTATAAGCGTTATAATCGGTATAAGCTTTATAAGCGGTATTAACTATTCTAACTTCTCAAGATAATAATATAATACAATATAATAATAAAATATAATAATAAAAATGAAATAATAAAATAATAAGGTAATATAATAAACTATCGTTCTATAACAGCATAATTTTTTAGAAATTAGACCTTTACCCCAAATTAATGCCCATGCGTGTACTCGAAATAACATGCATCGCCTCAAAATAACGTGCAGGTGCACGTTATTTTGCATAAATACAGTATATAGCCAGTTCTATATATTGATATATTACAAATTTTTTGTGCACAAAATTGTGCACTATTATAATTTATATGTACAAATTGTGCATATTTGTGCACTATCTACTGTTCTTTCATGCGCACATGTGCATATCCATTTTAAAAAATTGTGCACACTAAAATAAAATTGCTCATGTGCACATTGTGCACATGAATTTTATACAATGACATCAAGTATTAATAATTTACATGATAAACTTGAATTTTTATGTGATAAACTCTCATATTTAAAACCTCTAGTAGATGCACTTCTTATTTTACTTTCTATTTAAAAAGGATCAAAGTCTCAACAGTAAATTAGTTTCCCTGTTTATTTGAATTTTTACTAAATTTATTGTATAAATTTGTATGCATGTAGTAAAAATCAACATTATGTCACCATTTTCAAGAACTTTGTTTTCAATATTGGCATATTAAGGAAAGATGTTACATCAATTTCTTTAATTTATTTTACAGATTCAATTTGGGCTTCTAACTGTATTTATTCCCATGGTTTATCGTTTTTTTTTTTATATTCGATAATCCAAGTGCATTGATAACTACGACATATGGGTGTGGTCAATTAAAACAGCCCATTTTTACAATTTTTTGAAAACCGAGTTTTTATTAGATTCATATAAATTTTGACATGATTGACATTTTTCAATTATAAATGAAAAGTCGATATACATAATAAAAAATCAAAATAATGTAAAAGAAAAATTATATGAAGCTGCGTAGAGCCAGCACATCACGAGGTTACCCGATAGTCACATGTTATCTTTAGCCAATCAAAATCGTGAAATTTGATTAATCCCGGATCAGTCCGAAAATTAAACTCAATTATCTCAAAATAAGATATATGTAAAAATGGGCTGTTTTAATTGACCACACCCCATATTACTTGTTCATTTGGGTAATTCTGACTCAAAATTTGATTTGATTTGCATTTTTTATACTTTTCCAAACTAGTCTTTGTAAATTGCACAATTTTGTTTTTATTGAAATATGTATATGTATTTCCGTAATAACGCTCTTTAAGTTCTATATAATGTTTCCAAACTTCATTTCGAGACAATCTTTGAATTGACAAATGATTTGTATCAATTTTTATAATATAATCGGAGATTATAGTAATAGAGTCATTAATAGAGCCTGTTAATCTATAATTTCAAATGTCGCAGGATAAATGTCATGTAGGACATCATTATTAGGAATGAGTGTGTGGATTCAATATATAAGAGTTATGTATAGCTCCTTGTTTCATAATGTGTGCCAGAAAAAAAACAAACGTTCTTCTCTTCCTGATCCAATAAAACAGAAATCATGCAAATACTCAACCTAATTTATAAATAAAATTAATAATTTTTTGATTTTAATTTGTATATAATTTACATAAAATACTTACTATTTTGCAGGCCTACCGAATAATTGATTGTGGGGGCAATTAATTGCAATTTTTCGAACTCAATTAATTGATTGGTGGCGCGGGGACAATTGGTCAATTAATTGCAATTTTTAGAGTCGGCCCTCCAAAGCGCTGTTACACAATATAAAATTATAATCGACAAGTTATCGATTGTAATTTTATATTGTGTAATAGCACTTTGGAGAGCCGACCTGGCCGATTCCAATTTTTACGTAATTAGCCTGCATTTCATATATTCGCCGCTAAGATAATATTAATTTATTTCGTCATACTTGAGTAATGAATCGAGTTAAATAAATTTACATAACACAAGAAAATTACAATTTTAAAAACACGCACGTCAAAATTATATTAATTTATTGCGTCAAACTTGAATAATGAATCGAGTTAAATAAATTTACATAACAAAAGAAAATTACAATTTTAAAGACACGCACGTCAAAATAGTGCACTCATTTTTTTCATTTTTACAATTGATTCAATGAATGCAAAAGTTTCAAACAAGTGTTATGTCGAGGCTTTTTTTTAGCCCTATAGATGACGGCAAGCATCAATGTAACTTATTTCCTCACGGATCACAGACAATAACCAAAAAAAAAGGAACTGGTTTTACGAATTTAATGAAACATTTAGATGCGAAGCATGAACATTTCAAGTTGATTTACCAGCAATGTATTGAATTTGGTGTTTCTTCCACAGCAAATAATAATGATAATATTATTAATTGTTTAAATATTCTTTATACTATTATGTATACTAATACATGTCGATGTGGTTTTTAATTTTTCATTATCTAAAAAAAATCGTGTCACATCAGATACTGCGTACAGTGCTCTACGAGTTATAATGAAGAAAATTTTAATTGCAATTAATTGCAATTATTTCGTCATTAATTGAGTTTCAATTATTTTTGTGATAATTTTTAATTGATTGCTAATTGTATACGCATATGGTAAAATTAATTGCAATTAATTTTTCGGTACGCCTGCTATTTTGCACCATCAGACCAGATTTGTTGAATAAGCATAGATAACACTTTTGTAACTATTATCAAATGTAGTACCAGCTACTGCTAACAATGTATTATCATTATTCAGTTTGATTTCTACCCCAGAAAAAAGTAAATCCAAATTTAATATATATTGTATATCATATCCGAGTTAACAAGTCCCATTGCATAATTACATAGGGTATTTTAAGAATCGTAAGCAACTTTCCATTTTGAAAAAGAAAGCATTTATCAAATTTTTCGAGTTCAATGCTATTTTTGCATGTATACTGATAATTGCCATTAGGCCTTGATTTCGAAAAGAGATATGCTCGATAAGCAGGACTCCCTTTGACAATAGCCAGATCTCCATTTTCTAGAAAAACAGAATCCGTCCATTCATTTAGACCTTGCGCATTTAATATTTGCCGTAACTTAATTGTAATGTCAATAATTTCTACCGAAATAAGCTTTATTTATATAAATATAATTAAACATTGTGATTAAAAAATTTTAATTAACCATAATCCGTTCTGCTATGTAATAGTATCACTTGTTTACAATATTCCTTTTAAATTAATAGTTTCAATGGTTAATGCACGTTTGAAACCATTAATATCATTAATATTTAATGAATTGTGATATTTGACAATGAGTTCTTCTGTAATGGTCCATAAAAAAATTGATTTATCTTCTTTGCTCCAAGTCGCAATACAATGCTTATTTGGTGATAAAACATATTCATCAAATTTTTTTCCTCCATGTGGCTCGTGCGACTCATGCTGGTCATCGATCGAAATCATAGTTTGATTTTGATCACCATTTAGCGGTTCTTCAGAATTTTTTAACTCATTTTAGATAAATACGAATTATAATTCTTTCTGAAAGAAGGTAAAAATTCAATTTGGAATCTTTGATTTAGAATCATTTGATGTTAATATTTAGAAAACTTTTTTCAACTCCAAACAATTACGTATACTGTTTATTCAATAACAGTAAATATATTGATTTCGATAAGATACCTTGCTCTGACAAGGACTGAATGCAAATCATCTATTGTTATATATCTATATTGCAGTATTGTAATACATCAATACAAATCTTTATATTCTACATTTGGACATTAATACAATTGAATATGTATAGTTAGCTAAGATATACAGTAATACGTACATGTTTTTAACGCAACTACATAAAGTTATTAGTTATGAAAATCACGTTAAATAATATTATTATAATTTTGAGCTATTATTGTTGGTAAAACATTGTATAAATAACAAAATCAGAAATCTAAGCCCAGAAATGAAGAATATGAAATTATCTAGTAACCCGCAGAATTACTATGCGCAACAAAATCTTGGCGAAAACCTAACGAATGCTGGTAAAACTCTAATAAGGATATACCAATGACAAAATGTAAATTTTTATTACATTAAATTTGAAACAATTGACCCTTTCAATAATGTAATATATATGCAACGATATCGTAGATATAAATGCCAATTAGAAGTGTGGCTTATGCACAAACAAACCGTTATTTATTGCGAAACCCACCTAGTATCACATTACTAATATTATTGTATTTTGAATCCAAAAAGAAATAAGTTATATAATTCAAAACTTTTTTATTCAAAGCATAAAAAAATTTATTTGATCACTAGATACTGGACCGTCGTTAAACGACGGGTTTCGTTATTATTACTTTGCAATAACATAAATAATTTTCTATTTCCTATTTCATATTAACCATTGTTAATATTGTTACATATTATCGCATTATTAAATATAAAAAAGAAAAAAAAAAATAAATAAGCTTTCGAATGTTTAATTTTAAACAAATCTTTTTCATTTTTTTTCATTATTAATTTCTTAATATGGGATGATACAACCTTTTCGCTCGTGAAATCTTTAATCAAATACTGTATTAAAAACGCTTATTTCTCTTTTTAATAGTAAACGCAGGTCGTATAACAAGTGTTATACGCCAAATAAGCTCAAATAAACTCATGTGATTTACTTGTTATTTGCCAAATTTTTAAAATCCCCGATATAGAAATTTGGGACACGACATTACTACGCGTCAAGTTCTTTAAAACTCCACTTAACGGGTCACAACATTATTAGATCTTCGAGTTTTTAAATTTCTACTTAACAAGACACGACATTACTAGATATTTGAGTTCTCTAAAATTCTACTGTATCTAACAGGCACAAGTTTACTAAAAACTTTTGAGTTTTTTTTTAAAATTCTATTTAACAGCGCATGACATCGTTAGATCGAGTTCATTAAAATTCTATTTAACGGGATACGGTATTATGAGATCTTTGAGTACTTTATCAATGAGGCACGATATTACTGGACCTTAAGTTCATAAAAATTCTACTTAATGGAATATGACATTACTAGATCTTCGGGTTTCTTTAAAATTCTGCTAAAATATGGTATGGCATTACTAGATCTTCAGGTTTCTTTAAAATTCTATTTAATAGTTCATGACAATATTAAACCTCAGAGTTTTTTAAATTTCTATTTAACAAGGACCGAATTATTAGATTTGAGTTTCTTTAAAATTCTATCTAACGGGGTACGACACTATTAGATCTTTGGGTTATTTAAATTCTGTTTAACAAGCATGATACTATTCAATCTTTGGGTTCTACAAATTTCTATTTAACTAGGCACGAATATTAGATTTTGGGTTTTATTAAATATTATTTAATAAAGCACAACATTAAGAATTTAAAACATATAAAAGATAAGTTATTTGCATTTACAATAAGTAATCATTCTTTGTTTATTGATTAAAAGTAACGGAATCAGCAGTAATATTATAGTAATTATTAATAATAGTAGGCGTTTTATTCTTTTTTAATCTTCTCATCCGCCTAATGTTGGATTTTTAATAAACGCATTAGAATGTAAAGGTAAATTTGGTCGTGTGGTGCTTTTTAAGGGTGTACGAATATCATCAGAAATTGATAATGATGCCATTTTTTGGAACGATGTTGCTTTTTGGAATGATGATGTTTTTTGAAATGATGCTGATTCTGAGAATGATGCTGATTCTTGGAACGATTCTAATTCTTCTAATTCTTGAAATGATTCTGAATCTTGATATGATTCTGAATCTTGAAGCGATTCTGACTCTTGAAGCAATGTTGATGCTGATTCTTGTGACGATGATAGTCGTGATGTTGATGCTGATTCTTTATTCTATAAATAATGTAATTAATAAATAGTAAAGTGTAAAATAAAAAATTTTTTGTATTTAATTTACCTTATTTAGTGGCAAATTTCCGGCAGTTCCAATTAAAAAAGATAAAGCTTCTTCTTTTTGTTTGTCTGAAGGTCTCGAATATATTCTAAATGAAGATTCACTTTTGTGTCCCGTGATAGCCATAGAAGTAATTAACGGCACACCAGCCTGATAAAGAGAAGTAATTGGAGTTGTGAGACCCGAGTGGTTAACTATGTCACGACCTTGTATCTCAATACCCACAGATTTACAAATACTTTTCATTAAACTGCCACAAGTTTTAATTCCAAGTCTTGCATCATGATACCATTCATTCCGAATTATAGCTGTAATTTAATAATCGATAAAAATTTTTTTTAAAAAATTTAATTCCAATAAAAAAAAAATTAAAGTACCTTACGAATGATTATTAATTTTTAAATGTAAAAATTCACATGTATTATTTGCTGGTCGACGTTTGATATATAATTTTATGTCATGAACAGGGCCAAGTAATCCTTCTGGGTCAGGTGGCACAGGGATAATTAATGAATCCAAGTTACTATTGATCCCACCTTGGTCATTTTTTTGGAAGAATTTTGTAAATTGCAAACCACCGTTTTGAGTAAAGATAAACTGTGACACACGCATTTTACCATGCTCACCACCTTGAGGAGCAAATAACAAACAGCACCATATAAATATACGGTACTGTAGACCTTGTGGATGAGAAATAGACGTTGCTTCATGTTGAAATATTGTCTGAATTTCTTCTCTAGTCAATAGATCATGATGTCGTGCAACTTTTCCTATTTTTTTGAGTTGCTTCATTTTACCATCCAGAGTTTTCCATAAATCCCTAAATTCCTGTTTGCTAGCTAGATTATATTTATTAATATTCAACGGATGATCTAAAAGATACATCGCAAGACAATTAATAGCATTGCGCAAAGATGATGGCGCATATTCATCCCCATTTCTTAATTGACGCACACCACAGACAAACTCGATCATTTCCTGCTCAAGTTGTTGCTTATTTTGAATGGTTTCAATTTGATAACTATAACCAACATTTTCACGCCAGTTATTTAAAATTCAAACCCAATTAACTATCGTTTTTCTTGTATTTTCTGGAACCGTAGAGCTTTTAATGTGTTGTATTTCTTCTCTAGAAGGTTTAAAGTTTCCGGTATTTGAATTAGATGCTTTTTCCTATTATAAAAAAGATCAGTTTAAATAAACACTCTTGAATATTCTTATTTAATAAACATTCAATTACTTTCGGCATCCTTTACTAATATGTTATAAGCGATACAAGGTAAGCGATATAAGATGAGCGACACAAGATAAAGTAAGCGATACAAGACTAAAGTGTAAACAAAAAAATATATATATATACTTTTTTTAATACTACGTCATTTAGTCTATTTAATACTTAATCAAAATCGTTATTATTGACTTACCCGATCACGTTCATTAAAATTCTCTAAAAATTCAAATGGGTTTTATTAAATAGCAGTTGCGAATAGCTTTTTTTAACTTATTGACCAATTTAATTGTCTTGTCATAAATACAGAATTCAAATTCAAAAAAAAAATTTTCTTTCGAGTTAATTAAAAAGAAAAATAAATCCGTTATTGGATGCTACGCACCAATAACAATCACATCTGGCAGCGAATTTTTATGCGTGAGTACCTGGGCCCCTAAGGGGCCCAGGTGCGAATGCATAAAAATTCGCTGCAAGATGCTTTTTTTATTTGTCATCCAAAATGATCATCCCGTGATCCTGCGGATCACGGTACAGTATTATCATTTCTCCTGCCAAATAAAATTGTTATTGGTTGCTTCGCATCCAATAACTATATATTATTCGTCAAAGATAAAAAATTCTTTAATAGATCGAAATAAAATAATTAATATTTAACTGCGCTTAAAAACCCTATAAGAAAAGTGGTACGGGTTGGTGTCGGGAATGCTCGAAATGGCACGGATCTTGTGGCACATGCAGGAACGTTTTACGGAATGGCACGGTAAAAATGGCACGGACATTGCGGCAAAGGGTGACACGTAATATCACGTCATATGAAATGGCACGTTAAGATGACACGTATGTGTACGTTACACCCGTGTTGGCTCGTGATACGTGTTGGCTCGTTTCGTGGAGAGCGAAAGAACATTAAAGGATTTTTTTTAAAAAACAGAGCGATATCTAATGATTTCACTAATGAAGCTTTCCTGTGTGTCTTAACAAAAAAAATTCCTTACAAAATTTTGCTTCATATGCAGTTAGCTTGTTCATCTTATGTTGATTACTTATGTAAATTTATGTTTTAATAGTTAATCCACATCGTTATCGCGGTGGCACGTGAATTTACGTTCATTACCCGTGCCAAATCCCGTGCCGATTCGACTAATAAACTGCTGCAAAACCCGTGCCATTTACGGTCCAATTGGCACGGGCACACGATCCCTCACGGTCCACTAAATCCGAACCAACTCGGGCCATACCCGTACAAATCCGGACCTTGACCCGTGCCAAAATGACCCGTGCCTATCCGATTCCATCCCGTGCCTATACGGTACATTTTTCTTATAGGGAAATCCAATCGATACACATAACCAAATTTTAAATATTGGTGTAATTAAAAAAAAATTTGCACAATTAAGCCGATTGAAAATAGCCTAGGAATGTAAGCTTATATTTTTATAAGATTATTTCTACTGTGCACCAAGTAATGAAGCATGCTAGCAAGACAAAATCCTGGTAAAAATATTTTTTTTTAATGCCTATGTTTTTTTTAAGTGTAATAAAATTTTAACATATAATTAAAAAGATTTTATGTGGTATTGTTTTTTCTTGCAAACAGTAATTGATGACGCCATTCATGAATAGAGTGCTTTAAAAGCACATTAGCACTCGAAAATATTGAAATCTTCAATTCGGCGTTAATTCAAGTGAAAATTGAATTACACTTTGCAAGAAAATTGGAGTAGCAGGCTCAAAAGAAGTAATTTATTATTAATTTACTATGTACAAGACAAAGTGATTGCGTTCTACGTGGTAATGTAAAAATTAAAAGTTTCAATCATGCGAATTTTTAACTGTTGTGCTTTTTTTATTTATTATGTGATTTTTTTTTTTTTATTTATTAAATTTATAAAGCAGTTTTTTAATATAACTGCAATTTACTCAAATTTATTTATTTATTTTTTTTTTTAATTCTTTTATAAAATTTTATGTAAATTTTTATCACATTTTATATATGCAAATGATATAAATAATATTATTAATGGTCGTATAATTTTGGTCACTTTGTCATATAATTTTATCTTTTTTATTTTTCACCGATTGAAAAATAATGTACGTCGGTTCAAAATTTAAGAATATTCTAGGTCAATTTGAAATCAACCTAAATCGTAAAATGATGCATAACTACAAAAACTACAAAATACTCTAAAGCGCATCATCTAATACTAAAACAGATTATTAAACCGCACGTCATTAAAATTACATAGCGAATATATGTTAACCATCTTGAACTATACCATGAACGGAAAAAAAAAGAGATAACCATAATACCTTCTAAAACAGGAAGAAATATAGCGCACCAAAAAGTTGAACGGAATCATCACTCCACATTTTATGTGATCGTACTGGTAAAGTATGAATTTTTAGCTTTATCAAAGTTGTAAGGGAGCCAATTTACACTTGTAAATTATAATTTTGTAAATTTATCTCTCAACAATTTTGTTCTCTTGAAATAAAATACTGAACAAAAAACTTTATAAAAAATTTCTTGATTGGTTGAAGCATTTATTTTCATAAAATGTCTTCTATGCTTTTTAATTTATTTTTACTATAAAATAAACTTTAGAAGAAAATAAATAAACATACATATATATATATATATTTATATATATATTTATATATATTGTCTTCGTCAATATTTTTACTAGCAAAAAAAAAAAAAAAACCACCAAAAGTCATAAATACTAACTTATTTCAGTTTGTAACAAAAAATATTTTGAACTTTTTTCTTAATTTCGTCAATATCTTTGATTATTTACGATTTATTTTTTATTAGCAAAAGAATTCTAGAGGTGCATAAATAACAATTCACTTCTTTTTTTAAGAAAAAATATTTTCTGTTTTTTTTTCTTCTTATTTTCTTTAATATTTTTTCGATTATTTTTGAAGTGCATATAATACTTTTGCATCCTTTGCAAACAAAAATATTTTTTTAAGAAAATGATAATTTGTAACTATCAAAGATGGCATGATCTAATTTATCCATTTAGAGATAGGATTTCATACGTATATCCAATACAACTTGGGAAGAAATTAGGGTTTCCCTCACTCTAAATGCACTTTATAAAGACCAAACTTTAACGTGCATGTAGGAAACAATAAAAAAGTACATTTGCGAAGGTCATATATTGTTCTTGGACAAAATTTAAGTATGCTTTTTAAAGAAAGTAAATTTAGAGCCTTTTTTCGTGCCGGAACACGGGTTACACGCTAGTTTAATAATACTAACTATTCTGATAAATACATACTATTTTATCACACTTGTTCCCGGCCGAATTCCGGAGGAATACACTAAAACCATGTTTCACAAAAGTGAGATCGTCGTACAAAAACATAGAATGTTTTTTGATTATCAATTCATCTGAGTGGTAAAAATCCGAAAGCAAAAAATTAAATCAAAAATGTCAGAATTTATGCTAAAACAATCATTTTTGTTAAAAATTTAGTATCAAAAGTGTGAATTGTTATTAAGTCTCGCTCAAATATTTAGGTTCTCTGAAACAACAATAGCAAGAACACATCAACATCAAGAGCATAGATCATATATACAATGCTTTCAAGTTTGTGGTAAGCGTGAATTTAGTAAAATTGTGTTTCACAAAACTTAAGATCACCGTATAAGTGAGTTAGAAAGACACCGTACGTACGTAAAACGATAAGAGAGTTAATAGGATCACGTATTAGGAAATTAATAAGATCGCCGTATAAGGGAGTTAATTAAAAACCATTCAACGATCACAATTTTTTTTATTGTTTTGAGACCACAAATTTTGTAGAAAACATATAATTATTCATTAAACTAAATAATTTCCTTTATTAATAACAACAATAAAAAAATATTTAATTTTTCCGTTTACACTAAATTTTTTTTTTTTTATTTTTATTTTTTTTTTTTTTGATATTGAATGTGACGAACAGTAATAGAAAATACCAAATCATTAGGAATGCTATAAATATGATTGACTGGAACAAAGCTACCTAGTTTGAGCATATCCTAGTTGCTTTGTTGTAATTGGAGCGTTACAGTTCCAAATGAATCGCCAGATGGGTTACTCATCGTAACTGCAAGTGTTTTATTTTTGTCGTCAGCTGTGCAATTAAAGGTATAGTAGCCGTCCCCGAAATAGAACATTTGGGGGTCCTGGCTATTTTTGTGTTGCTTGTCAGTTAAATCACGATTCACCTTTGACTCCCCACTCGAATTCTTTGTCCATTGCCAATGTGCAGTCACTGGCAAGTCTTCACCTATCCCAGATGGGAAGACAACGACAAAAAGCTCATTCACGGCAAAATCATACCAATTCAATTTACCAACATAAATTTGAGGTTGAGAAGGATAATACTTTTGAAGAATCATCTCCGATGAAGTATCTCCCGCAGTATTTCGCATGAAGATGGAGAGCTGGCCACCATATTGCTTAGATGTGATATCAAACTTGTAATAATTGTTGTCTGTGCAGTTGAACTTAACTTCCCCTGGGATGCCGGTCTGAGTGACACTTGTTATAGTGGTTTGGTATAAGACATTGCCTTTGATTTCTCCTGCGGCGTCTTTAGTCCATTGCCAATAGAGATTGATTGGGTCATTGGGACTTGCACCGTAAAGAAAAGTCACAGTGAATTCTTCATTTTGGGCATATTCATACCAGTTCATCTTGCCGCGGTAGATAGACATTTTTAAAATCAGACACGAACGTTCCAGAACTTTAGATAATTGAGATAGTATGTTTAGTGCAAAAGTTTAAAAACCGATAGGAATATTAACAATGAAATACAAGTTTTCAATGACCGTTTTTTATAGCAGTTCATAAACTGTTTTAATAGCCAAATAAGTCAATTACAATCATTTTACATTGTAAATGTAGTGATGGAAAAAATCGGGTCAGCTTCCTTGTGTTGATACAGGAAAAAATCTAGATGTGATATTAAATAGCTTCGGCGCTAAGTGCTTTTACTAATATTGTCGTAAACTCGCACAAAGGCGCTTTTCGCATTTTCGACAAAGGTGTTAATAAAGACAAAAGCAGTTTTATGATTCTATATACGCAAAATTACAAGAAATTTCATATTTACTCGCTTAAATCCGGAAGTGATCAGAACCTTGGGATCTTTTACGAAAAGAATTTTCGTAATTTTCGTATATTTGCTAATACAGTATCAATGTGAGAAATTTCGGGTATTATTTAAGAATGCATAATCGTCCAAAAATTTTATGATATCTACTGTTAGGCAGGTAATAAACGCTGAGCTTTGCACATTTTTTTATCTGAATACCAGCAAGTCCTTTAAAAAAAAAAGCATTTGGAATCTGTCGAAAATATGACTTAGAATGTCTGTCGAGAATTGGTCTTAGAATGAAAATGGTATGCGCCGTGTTTTTCATACAACAATATAGATGGTCAGAAGACAATCTCTCATTTTTGCGCTGACAGATGCGTAACGATAATCACCCAAGTTCTTATTTTTTCTTAAACGAAATATTTATATAAAATTCAAAAGTCAGATTGAAGATTGAGAGCGAAACTTTATTAATAAATTTCCAGATATTACTGTATTATGTTTGAATAGCATCAGGTGTTATTTTTTTACCCGCTTGATAATCCTCCAAACTTGATTATACCTTATATAAACAATTGTTCCGGATAACTTTTCTTTATACAAGGGCTTTTCTCATGTATTTTGATGTATTCTTACCTACGCCAAATTAGTTTGTGTACGAGAAATTTTAATTTACTTGGAAGTCGGTGATTTTCCAAAAGAGCGCCCAATGGTCGTTGGAGACACAAAAGATATGCCATGCTTAAGTACATGTAATAACCGAAAATTTTCTCACGCTATGCTTTTTCTAGAAATAGGCTGATACCAAAGCGAAAGCTACAGACACGACATTTCAAGTACTTATGTTCACAACATTGACCAGAATTAGCGTTAGAGTTAGGGTTGGGGTGTCTCGTGGGAATTTCTCTATTTTTATTTTCTAACTTCCTTATCATCACTGTATAATTAGCTAGTCTTTATATATCTCCATTGTTTATATACCAGGAACGTAGTCAAGCTTGCCTTCTAGAATGGCGAGTTCGCAAAATCTTGCATTTGATTGGACGTTAACAATCTATGATTTCACATCTAACTGTTATTCGAGTATGAGCATACCGGATTTGATATTGGTGTTACTAAGATATAATATCATATGATGAACTATCGCTATCAATAGACTGCCTTATTAAGATTTAAATTGCAAATTTCACATAATTTCGCAAATCGCAATAAATTACAGGAAAGGCTATTTTATAATCGATTAATTCACAGATAAGTTTGTTTTATTTCTCTGACATCTGATTTCACAAAGAAATTAATTCTTGTTATTGTCGATAGAGACTTAAATCTATAATTGGTGCAATTTATAAAAAAATTGTCGAAATATATTATCTACAAAATGAATTGTTTGTGAATTAAAAGTCTGTAAAGATGTCTTGTCTGTAATTGTTTATGGCTAAGTTGTCTATAAAGTGATTGTTAGTGAAATTGCCCTACGCGTTGACGAAGTCACACTAGGGCTATTATCGCGAGGATAACCAGATTTATGGCTTATATGAGATAGAGGCTTATATGAAAGATAATAGATATGCATGTTGATTGTATGCGATAAGATTTTAGATATGCATGTTGATGCATTGATAGAGATTATAAAGTTACGCTAATACTAATCTCTAACTTTAATCCTAAAAAGGTGCCTCAAATAATTTTATTTTTTTGGTTGCTTGTCAATTTTTTTATCTATTTTAATCTGATATTATTTTTCAATTGTGATTTTATTATGACTATAAAGAGCCGAATTATAATAATAGAGTATGGTAACTGGTTGAACGTCCATAACTTTAGAAAAGAAATTAGAAACATAAGTGTTTTAAAATATTAGATAAGTTAGTATTTAATTTAGTATACACTGTAACAGTCATGTACAAGAATGTGCAAGATGTTTAATAAATATTCTGGGTTCTAACTTTTCACGGCATCATTTCAAAAAAAAAAAAAACTTTTTGATATAATTTTTTTGTTATAGCACGAATTACGAGATATCATGTAAAGTTTTATAAGTTTGATAATTATGTGACTATTATTTAATAGAAATAATCATTTCTTATTTAAAATCCCAAAATTTTATAGAGCTGAATTACTTTCATTGACAATTATTTCATCGACAGCACATTCAGCCAACATCATGCCAAATGAAAATTTACTAAATACATACCTGCAACTAAAAAATGCTAACCCAAGCCCTATATGATGTTTGCTAAATGAGCTTTCAGTGAATTGATTGTCGGTGAAGTGAACGGCACCGAATTTTATTGAATAAAGACCTGTTTGTATTCTTTTTATCCCATTATCTTAATGGTCTTGATGATATTCATCAGATCCTTTGAGAAAAAGTTGCCCTTTCTTGAGTTTAATCTGATTCATTAAGTATCACTTGGTGAGAAATAAATTTATCGTTCTCGATCTTCAAAGCACAGACCTCATGGATAAATACCATATAAACGCGAAATAACACACGTGTGCATTATATTGAACATCAGAATCTTCAAGAGTAGCTCCATAGTCTTGAATTAACGTCCAAAATTAATATAATTTATTGTTGAACAAATAATATACTTAATTAACGCGCGGGTGAACGTTATTTTGTGCTTATAAGGTTTATAAGAATAGTATACGAAATGAGAATTATAGTATATAATGTCCAATTAAACGCAGCTTCATTCAATAAAAATATAAAATATAGTCAACCCATTTTAAGACGTGTCATGTATTTTGAATCGCGAATCTTTAGCGAATTTGCTTTAAAGTTTATTTGCATTGATCGAGCAACTTTATATTATATTTTTTTTTTTAGTTATAATAGCTCTTTGACCGTGTATTCCTTCGATAATAAAATAATCTTTCTGATTATTTCATAAATTCTGAGATGAATCGCTAGTTTTTGATGCTGACTGACGTCAATAATTGTCGCAGATCATAATTAAAATTAAATCTCATTCCAATTTAACCCTCTAAAACCCACTTAATATAAACTCTACTCTAAAACAAACCTCTAAATATAACCCCTAACCCTAAAAAATGCGTCCCAAAAAATTTTCGTTGAATTGTCAATTTTTTTTATACTATCATATTTAATATTTAAACCGATTTCATTATGATCCGTCACTATGAAAACAGCTGTAATGTAGTGATTTTATTATGACTATGAAGAGGCGAATCATAATAATAGAGTATAGCAACTAGAGCAGCAATACCTTTTGCACTGTAGGTTATTTCATTGAAAAATTAATAGATAAGTATTTAATTTAGTATACATTGTAACAGTCTTGTACAAGAATGTGCAGGATGCTCAATAAATATTCTGGATTTTATCTTTATGACATCATTTCAAAGAAAAAAAAACAATTTTGTGATATATTTTTTTTGTTATAGCACGAATTACGAGATTAATAAAGATCTTATAATTTTAAATTCAAAAACGATAGTCTTTATCATGCAAAGTTTGCTAAGTTTGATATTTACGTGGCATTGGTTAATAGAAATAATTCATTTCTTTTTCAAAAATCCCAAAATTTGATGGAGTCGTATACTTCATCGACAATCATTTCACCGACAACTCATTTAACCAACATCATGCCAAATGACAATTTACAAAAAATATATGCCTGCAACTACAGTAATAAATTCTAACCCTAGTCCTATGTGATGTTTGCTAAATGAGTTTTCAGCGAATTGATTGTGACAAAATGAACGGCACCAAATTTATTGAATAGCGTCTTAATTTGTAATCTTTTTGTTTCATTATTCATCCGATCCCTTGAAAAAAATAGCCCTTTCCTGGGTTTATATGACTCATTAATTATTTGTTATTAATGAAAATTTTCATTTGGTGCGAAATAAATTTATCGTTCTCTATCTTCAAAGCACAGTCCTCATGGATAAATACCATATAAACACGAAATAATGTTCATGTGCATTATATTGAAAATCAGAGCCTTCAAGAGTAGCCTACATATTCTTGAATTAGCGTCTAAAATTAATATTGTTGCAACGAATGCTATACGTATTTGTTACATAAATCAACCTTATTTTGACTCTGATCAATTAATTAACGCGCGGGTGAACGTTATTTTGTGTTTATACGGTTTATAAGTATAAAGTATACGAATGAATTATGGTATGATCATAATATCCAATTAAACACAGCTTTATTTCAATTAAAATATAAAATATAATCAAAATATTTTAAGAGATGTCATGTATTTTGAATCGTGAATCTTGATATTATTTAATTTTAGTTATAATGACTCTTTGACAGTGCATTGCTTTCGCTAATAAAATATATAATAAAAACTTTTAATTACAGACATTGATAATTTTGATCTTACAGCAAATATTTATTTAAATAAAAAAAAGCAACTATAAAAAAGAAGCAATTATAAAAAAACAAAAAGAACTTCTTAAAAAACTATATAATAAAAATAAGATCAATAAACGAAGAAACAAGATCAATAAAAGAAAAATAACAACTATATAATACAAAAATTAATTTTCTTATTCAACCAATTTATCATAAAGCTACTATCCAAAACAGTTATTATTTAGAGTTATTATTCCGATTCTTTTTTTTCAATATGCTTAATTAATTCATTAATTTTATCCAGTGGATCCTTTAATAATTCGTTTAATTTATTTGTCAATGTTTCATTTATTTCGTTTGTCAATGTCTCATTCATTTTGTTTGTCAATGCTTCATCAATTTTACTTTGTAAAGTTTCTTTAGTATCTTCGATTTTTGTCAATGCTTCATCAATTTTTGTCAATGCTTTATCAATTTTATCTTGTATTTCTTCAGTATCTTTGATTTTAGGAATTTCCAGAATTTTAGGAGACAAGCTGCCTTTATCTTCAACACTTTTTACTTATTTTTTAAGCTCATTAACTGAAACTTTATAATATCTAGAGATTCAAAAATATATATTAATATATTGTAGATATAGTATTTAAAAATATATAGTTATGTAAAATTAATTACATAATTTCTGGAAACCAGTTTTTCTTTCTTCTCTGATAAGGCAACATCCAAAAAAGTTCAATTTCAGATAATATCTAATAATAAAAAAATATAGTAATTATATATTTAATTATTTTTAAATAATTATTAAATAAAATATTTTACCTCTCCTCTTAGTTGTAAAAAAGATTCTTCATTATATGTTTCATCAATAGCCATTCCAAGTAATGAAATAAATAGATTTAATAAATATATTGTAAAAAATGAAAATATAACTAATAAAATGCTAAAGTCCTATTATTATTTAAAACACATGAAGAAACTGAACTTGTATCCCCTAAAATAAAATATAATTAATATTTAATATTTTTTTACTTAATTTTGTTTAATTTATAATTACAATATATAAAATACCTGTTAGCATAAAATATACTGCTAAAATAGAAGTACTAAAAAAAGAAAACAAATTTGTATTATCATCTGGAGTTTCAATAAATGTTGACTCTCCAATCGTGCTATTAGATGAAATTGATTTATATGTTGAAACAAGATTCCAAGGATTATTAGCATCCTTAGTATAACTAGGCTGATCATAAGAATATTCACTAGTTGGTCTTAATAAAAGATGAAAAGAATGGGCAAAAGCCAAAACCATAATACCTAAAACAACAAGAAAAGAAAAAACTTTTTGTGCAACTCCAATCATAATTGCAAAATATTTTCCAAAATATTCTAAAGCACAAAAAAATAATAAAAATTTAATTTCAAGTAAAAAAGCAGAAATAGTTATAATCCAAATTGGTGGAGTTAAATCATGTAACCATACTAATGAAGTTATTATTGGAAATAATATCGCAGCAAGATCTATAATAAAAATTATATAAATCAAATTATAAATTAAAATATTAGTAATTTGTACATTTTAATTTATTAAATTATTAAATTATATATATACCAAACCAATTCCAAGCACTTTTAATATATTCTGTTGGTCTATGAATAAATTGACGGACTTCAAAAATAAAAAAAATAAATCCAAAAAACATAGTCGCAACCAAAAGAATTAATTGATTAATCCAAGAAATTTTATGTTCTGGAATTGTTGAAGCAATTAAAAAACAGCTCATAAATGTAGAATATATTGCCCAAATTATAAAATAATAAAATTTTCCATAGGTATTCCACTTGAAGTTGATAAGTGCTTTAACATTCCAAAATTTAAAATAACTAATTTCATCTGAAAGCAACGTAAAAGAATTATCTTGTACATTAAATAGCTCACTATAAGAATAAACATTAGGATATGTAGCAAAATTTAATAATGGAAACATTAAAATTACAGTTTCTTGAGGATAAATTTTAAAATAAGATGAGTATAATAAATAAGGAAATGCCAAAATTTTATAAATTTGAGGATAATAGTCTTTAAAAAGATTCCATTTTTCTGAAATCCAAAAAACTATATAATTATAAAATGAAGTCTTGAATAAATCATGTGGGCTAAAGTAGATTCCACAGTGTTGAAAATTAAAAAATAAAGAAGTATCATTTTTAAAATAATAATCATCAATATCAATATGACCAACCAATAAATTAATTTTGGATAAAAATTTTTCTGTATACCTTTGATTTCTATTATCTTTTTCTAATTTTATTAAACTAAAAGCAATTTGGTCTATAATTAATCTAAAACTATAAATATCACCATTCTCATACATCAATAAGCTATATTCATAACAATAAGTAAGTAATTCATTAATTTTTTCTCTCCAATTATGCCAATATATAGACATTATTGATATTATTTGGTAAAGTATATCATTTACATATAATTTTAGTAATGCTGATTCCTTATAGTCTAAATCTTTTAAAACAAATCCATCTTTAGCAAATTGTATAAATATATTAAGAGTTGGCGGTGGTAAGACCTCATGGTCAAAATTGGCAAAATTTAAATTCATAATATCTTCAAATGAAGTAAGAAACTCAATTATGATTTGTTTTGGTGTTGTTTCATTTTCTATTTTAGGATCATCAATGCCCCAACAGTAAATTAGTTTTCCTGTAAAATTTTCATTTGAATTGTCTACCAAATTTATTGTATATATTTGTATGCAAGTAGTAGTAATCAGCATTATGTCACCATTTTCAAGCACTTTTTTTTCAAGAATATTTCCATATATAGGAAATGAAGTTACATCAATTTCTTTAATTTCTTTAATTTCTTTACCAGATTCAATTTGGGCATTTAACTGTATTTCTCCACATAGTTCATCAGTTTTGTCCCATGGATTATTAGTTTTTTCATATTCAATCATCCAAGTAATCCAAGGGCATTGATCATTACGACATATTCCTTTTCCAATTGGGTAATTCTGAGTTAAAGCTTGATTTGATTGGCACTTTTTATACTTATCCAAAATAGTCTGTGTAAATTGTATAATTTCATTTTTATTAAAATATGTATATGTATTTCCATAACAACGCTCTTTAAGTTCTATATAACTTTTCCAAATTTCATTTTGAGACAATCTTTGAATTGACAAATGGTTTGTATCAATTTTTATAATATAATCAGAAATTATATTAAAAGAGTTTATTGAATAATAAGATTCATATGTTACAGGATAGATGTCATGTAAGACATCATTGTTAGGAGGTTTATCAAATGTATGAGTGTGTGGATTCAATATATAAGAGTTGTAACTTTTTGTTTCACTATGTGGGCCAGAAAAAAACAAACGTTCTTCTTTTCCTGATCCAATAAAACAGAAATTATGCAGATCCTCATCAAAATTTTCTAAATGATAAATATAATTAATAATTTTTGATTTTTGATTATGTAACTATTTGCCACCATCAGACCAGATTTTGTCGAATATGCATAGATCACACTTTTGTAACTTTTGGAGCCTTTATCATATAAATAACCAGCTACTGCTAACAGTGTATTATCATTATTCAATTTGATTTTTGCCAGATTTAAATTCCAATTTAATATATATTGCATATCAAATGTCCGAGTTAACAAGTCCCATTGCATAATTACATGGGGTATTTCAAGAATCGTAAGCAACTTTCCGTTTTGAAAAAGAAAGCATTTATCAAATTTTTCGAGTTCAATGCTATTTTTGCATGTCCACTGATAGTTACTATTAGGCCTTGATTTCGAAAAGATATATGCCCGATAAACAGGATCCCCTTTGACAATAGCCAGATCTCCATTTTCTAAAAAAAACACCATAATCCATCCGTCCTTTTAGACCTTGCGCATTCAATATTTGCCGTAACTTAGTTGTAATGTCAATAATTTCTACCGAAAAAAAGCTTTATTAATATAAATATAATGAAATTTTGTGATTAACAGATTTTAACTAACCATAACCCATATTCCACACCTCAAAATCTAGCATCACTTGTTTACAATCTGATATTCCTTTTAAAGTAAAATACGATACACGTTCAAAACCATTAATATCATTAATATTTAATGAATTGTGATATTTGACAATAAGTTCTTCTGTAATGGTCCATACAAAAATTGATTTATCTTCTTCGCTACAAGTCGCAATGCAATGCTTATTTGGTGATAAAACATATTGATTAATTTTTTTCCCTCCATGAAGCTCGTGCGGTTCATGCTGATCATCGATCGAAATCATAGTTTGAATTTGATCATCATTTAACGGTTCTTCAGATTTTGATGAACTCATTTAGATAAAAACGAATGATAATTCTTTCTGAAAGAAGTAAAAAATTTAGAATGGAATCTTTCAGATTTAGAATTATTTAACGTTAATACTTATTTGGAAAACTTTTGTCAACTTCAAAACAATTATACTGTTTATTCAATAACAGTAAATATTGTTCTGAAAATAATTAAGTGCAGCCTCAAAGGCTTAAAATAAACTATCATCTATTGTGTATAGATTAACATTGTAATATTGTAATGCATTGATACAAATCCTTATATTCTATATTTGAACATTGATATAATTGAATGTATAGTTATTTAAGATATAAGTAATAAGTACATGATTTTAGCGCAATCACACACAGTGATGAAAATCACGTTAAATAATACATAATTTAATTTTGAGATATAGTTGTTGATGAAATATTATGTAAATAGCGAAATGCGAATTCTAAGCCCAGAAATGAAGATGAAATCTAAGCCAAGAAATGAAGAAGATAAAATCACCTAGAAACCTGCAGAACTACTATTATAATGAAGATAAACCAATGACAAAATGTAAAGTTTTTTATTAACGCATAAAATTTGAAACAATGAAAAAATTTGACTTTTTCAGTAACATAATATATGTACAACGTTACTGTAGACATATTGACAATTAAAAGTGTTACTTTATTTACTTAGCTTATTGCAAATAAAACTAACCTTTGTCGCTTAACTTTATGCTGTTTCTATTGAATTTAGCACTAAAAAATCTAATCAGTAATAGTGATGGGCTCTGTCGGCGAAATCCACCTATTATTGCAACCAAAATCATAATCATTGTCGCGGATCATAATGAAATCAGATTAAAATGAAATGTGGGTTTTTATTTAATCTTCTAAAACCCACTTATACTTGCTTAATATAAACTCTACTAATTTTTTTATACTACCATATTTCATTTTTATTTATTTGTCAATTCGATTTTTCAATTATCCCAGAATTATGAAAACAGCTGTAACGTAGTGATTTTATTATGACTATAAAGAAGTGAATCATAATAATGGAGTATGGTAGCTAGCACAATACTTTTTTATAATGTTGCGGTATTACTCTGAGCATTCACATCAAGAGATTAGAAACATAATGTTTTAAAATTAATAGATAAGTTAGTATTTAATTGTAAGTCATGTATAAGAATATGCAGGATGCTTAATAAATAATCTGTATTTTATCTTTTATGACATCTTTTCAAAGAAAAAAAATATCAATCTTTGCGATATAATTTTTTTGTCAGCACGAATTACGAGATTAGCAAAAATCTTATCAATTTTAAATTCAAAAACGATAAATCTTTATTAAGAAAGTTTGATAAGGTTTGTATTTACGTGACAATTATTTAAAAACAAACCATATTTATTTTTTAAAGTTCGAATACACTTATTGTTATAAATTATTTTATTGTTAATCGATACTGCCCTATAAGAAAAGTGGTACGGGTGGTGGTACGAGTTGGTGTCTGGAATGCTCGAAATGGCACGGATCTTGTGGCACGTGCAGGAACGTTTTACGGAATGGCACGGTAAAAATGGCACGGACATTGCGGCAAAGGGTGGCACGTAATATCAAGTCATATGAAATGGCACGTTCAGATGACACGTATGTGTACGTTACACACGTGTTGGCTCGTGATACGTGTTGGCTCGTTTCGTGGAGAGCGAATGATCAGTAAAGGATTTTTTTTAAAAAAACAGAGCGATATCTCATGATTTCACTAATGAAGCTTCCCTGTGTGTCTTAACAAAAAAAATTCCTTACAAAATGTTGCTTCATATGCAGTTAGCTTGTTCATCTTACTGTATGTTGATTACTTATGTAAATTTATGTTAATAGTTAATCCACATCGTTATCGCGGTGGCACGTGAATTTACGTTCATTACCCGTGCCAAATCCCGTGCCGATTCGACTAGTAAACTGCTGCAAAACCCGAGCCATTTACGGTCCAATTGGCACGGGCACACGGTCCCTCACGGTCCACTAAATCCGAACCAATTCGGGCCATACCCGTACAAATCCGAACCTTGACCCGTGCCAAAATGACCCGTGCCTATCCGGTTCCATCCCGTGCCTATACGGTACATTTTTCATAGGGCTGCTCCTAATATTGTTTATGCTTAACATGCCCAAAATTTCACATCGACAGCGTCAAATTAAACAAATAAATAATCTTTTAAAGACACTTATTTTAGCCTTTTTGAATTAATGGTTATCGAGAAAATTGATGCCAAATTATGATTAAGTCTTACGAATTTTCTAGAACATAAAAAATTCGTAAGACTTAATCAAACTTTGGCATCAATTTTCTCGATAACCTATAATTAAAAAAGGCTCAAAATTTTTCTATAGACAATAGCTATATTCCTTTATAATATACTAAAATTTCAGCCAAATTGGATTGTTAGTTCCTATGATATTGCTTGTATACGATAATTAATTTTTTTAAAAAAATAGACTATCGTTTACAATCGATTTCTCAAGAACTATTGATCCAATTAAGCTAAAATTTTAATATCATATAAAGGAATATAAATTATATCTATGGTAAAAATTTGAGACCATTTTAATTATTGGTTATCGAGAAAATCGATGTTAAAATTTGATTAAATCTTACAAATTTTTTGTTATATTGTTAGTAAATTCACTATTAAAAATGTGATATTATAGACAATTGTTATTATTTAAAAAGTTTTAAAATTTAAAATTGTGATTTTATAGAAAATTGTGCTTTTATAGAAATAAATTATTTATATTTGTTTGTAAAATTTGGTGATAGTGCTTATATAGTAATTGTGATTTTAAGAAAGAAATTTAATATAAATATAATCGGGACCAAACTTTTAAGTGATTAAATAGGAAATGTGACTATGAGGGAGGTGGCTATATGGGAGTGCGACTGTACATGCATAGTTTTGCTAATTTAGGGCAGAGAATCTAATGCCGGGTGTAATTAAGATTAAAAATTACAAGGTTCCAAAACTTTCCGAAGAGAAAATGAACGAACGTAAAAGACGAGCGATGGGTGTCCGATAATTTCCGATCGAGAGAAAAAAATTTTTTAAATTTATTATATATGTTCCGTCCCCTCTCCCCCTTTTGAGAAAGGAATGTAACGTAAACCACCGAATTAAATTGGTTTCGCCTAATGATATGAAACTATCCTGTGATGTAAAGAGGATAAGAGGTGATGGGATGATACTAATGATGAGAAATATTGATGGGATGATAAATGTATAATTAAAAGTATCTGTGATCTGGGTTAATGATCAGGTGAAATCAGGTAATTTCGACACGGGAGAGATATACGAATTTTAAGGTACTGGATCACGTGAGCAATGTAAAAATTAACAAAACTCATCACATAGAATTCATGTTATAATAAGCCAATACAAGTCAATTCCGTCTGTCGAATTTAGTATCGCAAGGTTTATTAAGGGTAGGATGAATATAGATCATTTTTCACATGATCTACATGGTATTTTGGAATTTTATATAGTAAATAAAAAATTGCTTCTGATAAATTTTTTTAAGATCTTGCCAATTTGTATAAAATTTATATAATAGGTAGTTTTAAATAGTTTGTTTATAATAATGAAGTTGCGCAATTAAAAAAAATCAACTTTACATATAAGGTGATACAAATAAAATTAACTGGTTTTCATATCCGGCCAGGTCCAAAAAATTGCCGAGTGCAAATTTTTTTTATGCCGCAGTAGGTAAGTAACCAATTAAAATGATTATCAATGCATATCTGAAATCTGTGACAGGCTAAGCCACAGATGTCACTATCATACATATCTGGTATTTTGGCCAAATGGTGAATACGGACTTGTTCGTTAATGAAGGCTTTGCTATAGAGAGGTTATCTTTCTCTTCATATGACTTGCCTCGTAGGAAGACTGGCTATATCATTCCTGCCCAATCCCTCCCTTTGACGATGACTCGGTACGAATATTGGTCTTTGCTAGGAAAACCACTGTTTTAGTAGGTATTACTACGTATAAATTTTTTGTATAAACAAGGCACATACTTGCCAAATTAAATTGCAATAAAGGTCTCTATATTTTATTTAAATAAGAGACTAGTACTTTAATGAAAATTAAAAATCTTAAAATTAGTCAGAAAATGCCAAAAGGCAGTTTTTCTAGCAAATGACCATATCGGAGCCTGATCTTTGTTAAGTTAAATGTTGAAGCAAGCAATAATATATTTTGCAGTTGCATTGACAATTGCGAGAACCTTATAGTTAATAATCAGGCTACTTGGCTGCAATGGAAGCACAAGAACAATAAATTTAGAAGAATTAGGCTCAGAGGCAGTACAATGACCTTATAGTACAAGCGATTGCATGTTTGATACAAAGGACCACTTTAAGATAAGTATACGTTCAATTCTCTTTGTAGCTATATGGCTTTCTTGAGAATTTTTTCTTACCAGGTTTATTAGAGAATTGTATAGTTATGCTATTGACGTTTCTCTAGAAGCTATAATGATTAGTTCTAGATATATGTTTGGGCCTACCCGTATAATAAAAAGTACCAACCATGAACGAATCCCCAGATTCAGCAACTTTTAGATACCATTTAAATGCTTCTTCATTGTTTTTATTAGCACCTTTTCCTTCATAATAACAATCGCCAACTGCAATTTGACCAATAGTTTCTCCATGTTTTACAGATTTCAAATACCATTCAAATGCCTCCCTTTTATTTTCGAAAACACCAATGCCGTTGTTATGGCATAATCCGACATAGTATTCCCCATGCATTTTTTTCGTCTTTTGTGACTCCAATACATTCATGATAGCGAGCTTCTACTGCCAGCTGCCCATTTGAGGCTAGTTTGTTTGACCAGTAATGTTTATAAGAAATTAGTATCATAGCATAGAGCTTTTGAGCCTGTAAATAATCGAACGCATTCCAGTATGTTTTCAATACAGCCATCTATAATGTATAGCTGCCAGATTAGTATAGTACATATATACTATACTAATCTGCTAATATATATATATTAATATATTATCAGTTATGGTATAGTTTTCTTGATCATAACTTTCTCATCGATATTCGTTCTGTTCATTTATGTAGTCTTAGCATTTTGATCACGGTTTGTATAACTAATCAAAAGCGTTAAAGCATAATTACTTGATCATATCTGCTATATTAATTTTAGCACACTGATTACATTTTCAGATATATGATTTTATTGGTTAGTAGATCGACATAAAACTACGTACGTACGTATGTAAAACGAAAAAAAATTAGATAATTTGGGTGGAAAAATTTGACCCAAAATTTACGAAAAATGTAAAAATCTAGAAATCATCTAAATCTAATATATTCACTATTTTTTATTAACTTATAATTTTCTTTTTATCTAATGTGGAGCAATTTGTTTTTGTTAATGCACTTCTTGTTGAACTTGATACAGTACCATTATACAAAACGCTCTCAAATTCGTGAAACTTATTAGCACAAGATAGTTTGTAAATATTAGGTAATCAAACAACAGAAGAACTTTGGCAAAATCACATGTCACGATTTTGTAAGGGCGTTAAAATAAAGTAGTTAGCTTGCAATCATTATATCATGTTTTCTTGTCCTAACTAATTAGACTATTACTTATAAAAAATTTTGCATATATAAAAAAAACCCCGGGTGGCTGGGTCCAAAAATTTTTTGAATGTTATGTAAACCAGTTTATTTTATTTGTATAGGACGCTATATGATTTTTGTAGGTTGTACAAAGAATTGATTGGTCAGATCATATGATGTTTACATGTAAATCATATGATATCATATAAATTGGTTACACAAAGTTGATCTACAATCGATTTTATATGAAATTGGAAATTTGTACACCCTACCCTTAAAGTTACAAGTCGAATTTAAAAGATAAGTTTTATCATTTTATTATTATGTTTTATTTGAAAGTGAACGTGGACTTATATCAAACTTTATTGAATTCGATGTCTTAAATAAATTTTAGAATTTTACCACGTATTCGTAGAAATTACAGCGTACTCGCGATAAATTTAACAAACTCGTGATTATTACCACGAACTCACAATAATTTTCACGTATTCGTGAGTGGCAGAATATTTGAAGGCTTGGAGTATTCGCATACTCGTGATAATAATCGCGTATTCGCGATTTCTAGTTCTAAGCTACCAAGCCACATTTAAATAACCTTATTTGTATACATGATTTAAAAAGATTTACAACATGGAAAAAACAAGTAAAAATAATTCGTTACTGTAGCACTTGGATGATCAAAATTTCTAAATTCGATTGGTTAAACATCACATGATGCTGGGTAAATCAACAGTTTGTGGTGTTATGCTATTTTTTGCTGATTGTGGTATCATTATTATCATAATAATTTATCACATTTTGCCATTTTTTATGATTATAACTAATCGGTATAGAGTAGAAATGCAATAAAGATGCAAAAGTGATTGAGTTATTAGTAAAGTGGGAAAAAAAAGAATGCACAGGCAAATAGCAGACGAAGGATAATAAAAATAGAAGTTACGAGTTAACACATAATATTTAAAAATTAGGATAATGTTATTTGTAACAGCCTGTTACACGCTTATTTGTAACAGCCTTTATTTCTAACTCAAAATTTTACTAAGACAACACGCCCTAACCCTAATCTAATCCTATTTTAATATTAATGTGGCCTTATGGGCTGTTACAAATAAGCGTGTAACAGGATGTTACAAATAAGTTTTTCCTAAAAATTATACTTTACTTAATGACCAACTATCATTAATCCCAAATCTTTCAATAAAATACTCATACCATATTGATTACGCAACGTAGCATTAGATTTATTTGATGAAAACAAACTTGGGAGTGTAACGAATTAAAAATTTTTTACTTTTTAAAATTGTAATCAAATCCCTTATTCGACAGCATTCCATATATATTTTTTAATTCTAGTAACCAATTTTGGTCATACTATTATTGTTTTGTATTCATATTTTATTCTAAAATGGAAATTGTTGGTGGCTGGGTGGCGTAGTTAGTCGCGTAACGCTAAATTTTCACGTAAAGCTAGTTTTTCAGCGTAACACTAAATTTTCGGCGTCTCGCAAGTATTCCAGCGTAACGCGTAATTTCTAGCGTATATAAATGACTGAAAATTAATAATGTCAACTTAGTTCTCGCCCACTACAAAATTTCATAAGAAAACGAAATACTTATCTGAATTGTATCATCCACGAATTCGGCATTGAATTTAATAAACTCTTCGGGACTCAATTCAATGGATCGAATTGACTTTAAATTCGGTAAATCGATCACGTGATTCAGGTTAAAGTTTTTTTGAAACAGCAAAAGCTATCTACGCCAATATCATCCACTGTGGGACGCCGGTTTCATTAGCATCACCAGTGACAGACGGAAATTTTCTAATCAAATAGGATCTGAATTGTCACGCGAACTTAAAATTATCTTTATGTTGATATCATCTGATCATCATCAGCTTTAAATAACATCAACCGCAATTATCACGTCAGTCTTACTGTTACGGGGAGAAAACGACGCTCCTTAATTGTACGATGCGAAGGACGACAAATAGGCAGCTCGCCAGAGGCGTGACTTGGTGATTTAACCCGATTTGGTATAAACGTAACTTGTGTATTAATATAGTCCGACCGACATTTATATATTATAATCTGAAGATCCTCTCCTTCAAGAAGAGCTAGAACGACCTTCTTTTATACTTTATAAACTTTTATGGGAATCTCTAATCTAACACCATAGAACATTATGGAAACTACGAGACAAATCATACGATATTCTTATCTACGACGCTATCATGCGTACAATACGATAGGTTGTATGATTTCTAAATCATTCCGCATGATCGATTATGCACGATTAATTATATGCATTGTCAATCATGCATTGTATGATCGGATGTCATGTGAAATGTGGCGCAGGAAATGTCACGTTTACCCCGTGACATTACCATCATTACATCAATCCTAACCCGATATCCATAACCTTGAAGTTATATAAGCCCCTCTTATTTATCCACCGTTTAATATCATCTCTACGTAACCGGGTAAAATTTAAATTGGCACTATTGTCTATATTGTTTTATTCGTTCTCCCATTCAACCGTTACAGTAGATAAATTTTATTAGGTTTGTTAGATTATCGATTTTTGCGGGTTTAGTTTTGAGAGGTTCAAAGTATATGAGTATTGATATAAACTTTTATAATATTAGCATCATGAGTACGGGAAAAAATACCGATACTAACTAGTTATTATATTGAAAATGGCTTATAATTTTTTTCATTTTGTGTATTATTTAGTTGTTTATTATAAACAAAGCATCATAATATATACATGACGTCTTAGCCAAATGCTTAGCCATTTTTTAATGTTAAATAATTAAATAAAATAAACAAATTTAATTCTACATTTACTTGTTATCTCCATTACGATGAATTTATGAAATACTCTAAATCTAATATATTCGAATACTAATATGTAAATGTTTATTTTTTTGCTGTGAAATATTTCTAGCCTTGTACGTATCAGTTGAATTGCTATGTTTAGGAGGTACATCCAATGGGTTAGATTGTGAGAGTATGGTTCCGACACATTTGATATTTAGAGGTCCTAAAAATTCTTTCTCGGATTAGTATTGATTGATTAAATATATTTTGATAATTGAAATTTAATTTTAGACCAAATACTTAGATCTGGTTGGTTACAAATTTTTTGTCCCTATAATTACTTTATTATGATAGAAGAAATTCCTGAGACTCTAGATAGTTTATCAGATATATTTAATCAGCAAAATTACGTATAAAGCTCTTGAAATCACGAAAAAAAAAAAACGGTAAGTTCTCCGTTTTTCACAATCTGCAAAGGTAATATCGCAGTTAAATATCTGAATTTAAATTAAACAGATAAGTTACTTCGTGCGATTTAGGGTGTTCTCAAACGCTTTAGTCGATCAGTCGGAATATGTAGGGAAACAAATTTTAATTAGTAAAAAAATTGGCTTTCTGAATTAATTGAGTTTAATATTTCAATGAATGATGTAAGCTGCGATAGTTTAGAGAAATTTAATTAGTGGAAGATCGTTTAGCCGATCAAATTCATCATTCCAATTAACAAGAAATAAAACCCAAATATCCATTTTTTTTTTCTCAGAGTTGCGCTTATAGGCTAAAATTTTATAATTATGGATTATGAAAAATAACTGTTCAAACGCTATACCTTTTAACATTAACCAGCGTTTATGTTAAAAACATTCACTACAAAGTCATTGAGGTGGCGCTTGATATATGGCTTTAATCAATTGGTATTATCTATGTATGCACGTACTGTACGTATGTTTAAGAGATATTCATGACGAAAATGTACATAGAGATTTTCGAACTAAATAATAATCAATACAGTTTTCAAATGCTGAAATATTGCCTTTATGTAGAAAAATTATATTGTCGATAAAAGAATTAATTTAAAAATAATAATTGTGGGGCTGAAGGTGAAATTTGAAAATTTTTTGTTGTGTATTTATAATAGTTAGATTAAAATTTTAGAATTAGTGTATTAATAAAAGAGTACAGGTGGATTTTAGTAGGTTTTATAGATAAAGACCCAAAATTTCAGCATAAGTCCCCATAATAATTACGTGTCAATTGATAAGGGCTGAGTCCATTAGCTTACAACGATAAACAAACCAGTTTTCCATTGGCACTTACATGTTTGTGCTTGTATAGGTGAGCAATCAAATGCTTTTAACACGCATAGACACATGTAAGAGCTTTAATAGTATGCATATTTATCTAAATATTCTATATATTATATTTTATTTGTATTGTACTGTCTGACAATAAGTTTTTTAAAACTTAAGACAGACGTTAGAATTTCAATAATATATATCTGCACTAAATTATATCTCCACTAAATATATCTCAACCTAAGTTATATTCCCACTATTTAGCAGTAAAATATTCTACATTTGTTAAATAGCTCTGTCTAAATTATAATAATATTCGGAAATGTTTGGACAAAAATGGTTATATAACTGAGGTTTGACTGTAGTTAAATCCTACTTATTTTCAAAATACGTCCTTATTTGTTAATTATGAAACCCTCTATTAGCATAATTTCTTATTACAGTAATAAATATTTATTTATTTATTTTTAAAGAGATAGGAGGTGGGAATGCGCCATCTATTGTTCCAATTTTTAGTAAATACAGAATTTTGCAAATAAATTTTATTCATATTTCTTTGTTCTCAAAAAAAATGTCTGACGAAGCCAATACCGTTAAAACCGAGGAAGTGATTTCATTAGAAAATGATGCCAAGGAAGTTAAACCGGTAAAATTTAAATGTCCGAAATTTTTGAAAAAACATTGAAATGTTTTCCGGTTTTAAATGTAATTTTTGGAGAGAAACCAGAAGGTTTAGAAGCACCAAACCCACTTACGGATCTTCCTGTTTGCCCAGGTGGCAGTCTTGCAGCGAAATGCTTTACACTGTTACTTAGACTCTTCGTACTTGCTCTCATTTTTATCGTTTATTCTATCACCGCTATCGTTGCAGCGATTTTGCTTTTTATATCTTTAATTTACTTTAGATTTAGAAGGATTATCGGCCAATCTGTCATTTCCGCAACTATCGCCATTTTCACGTTTTATATTACTATTTCTTTTAATGAGACATTTGATAAGTTCAAATTGGCATCTTATTTATTATATATGAGCGCTGCAACCCAATTTCTGATTTCTAGTGATCTCACATATTTATTATTATCATTTTTAAGTTCTTATTGCTTATTTATTTACGGTATAATGAACTTTAATATTGTTGATTTTAAAACCTTGTTTGAGCAACATAGTAGTTATTTATCATTTCTATTTATAACAATCTTTTTTTCTCAACTTTTTAACATAATATTCTTCGCTGCACCAATTTGTGTATTTATCTTTTTTAACACTATACACAAAATCGATATTATTGAGGAATTGTCGAATTTTCCTAGTGTTTTTAAGCATGTTATTATTATTTTTTATCACGTGGCCTTTCTAGCTCTGAAGCAGAAATGATAATCGGTTTAAAGAATTATATTTTTGGTTTGATGAAGATTTAGGTAAATTTTCTAATGCCAATCATGTTTCTTTTGATTTAAATTCTTTTGATTTTTTAAAAATATTAAAGAAAAAGGGTTATGATAAGGAAAACTTGTGTGCGAACTATTTTAAATATAATTATCATATTTTTATTGTAATGTTATTTATCGATTTTAATTAATTTTGTAATGTTATTGTTGTTTTTAATTGCTTTTGTTATTTATGATGTAACTTTGAAATTTTAGATTTTTTCAATAAATGGGCATTATTCAATAAGATAGCTTTGACGCTGTCACACTAAGACCAAAAACTTAATTCAATGATCTTTATAATTATTTAAGAAAGATGGGCGCCACTAGCACTCATATTTGAATATTCTAACAATATTATTCAAATTAACAGATTTTGGATGATTTTGAATGCTTTATGTTTGTCTCTTTTGATTCTAACTTAATAATAGAATCTAACCATATTATATTTCAACAATATGCCCAGGTAAACAAATTTTATAAATATATGAATGCTTTTTCGCATTTTTTTTTTTGATTCGATATCGTGTTGATGGCTGTACGCAATATTCATATCCCCATAACATCCTTAATCCCTGCCAAGTTTTTTATAATATTTGAATATCTTATGATTTTTTTTTTATGCTAATTCTGTAGTCATAGCAATTACAACGGTACCAGTATTAGAATTTTTCATTTATCTTTTTTGACTTCAATTCAATTTGCAACGTTATACATTTCTTCAACATATCCTATTTCTACGGTTTTCTGATAATTAATAAATGCTTTGTGTTGGTTTTATTGACTTGAGGACCATGTCCGTGACAATAATCAACAGAACATACTTCTTTAGCATGAATCATGTTAGCAATTTTTGATTATTTTTGAAGTATCATTTTCAACTCGGATTTCATTTTGATAACAATACCATTAATGTCCAATCTCCACTGATTTTTGACAGTAAAAACCTTTAGGACCTGCATGGCCGGGCTGAGCTTTCAAATTCCATATATAATCCGATAGATCCAAGTCATTCCATGACCACATGATGCAATCCATGGATTCAAATAGCACAAACAATAAAAAGCTAATTTTTAAATTAAGCTCGAACTCGTAATTCTGAAATTAGATGATAAGGAAAAGTTATATCTATAATATTGGCCAATCAGATGAACTATGACTACCATCGGCCATTGGATCTGAACTCAATTTCCTATGGTCCAAATTTTTGAGAACAAGCCAGGATCTAACCATTGGTGATCCAGCCCATGCTGAACCCTTGCGTTTAACTCCAAACATATTCAAGTTCAAAAATCCGATCAAAATTTTTTTATAGGTTTATCATATAATGAATCACATTCGACCACAATCAGCATTTAAGGGGTCGATGAATAAGTTCTTACAGCACTCTTTCTCCTTACAATTCATCAAAGTCTTATAACGGTCTCAATTTTTCTCGACTGATCCCACTCGACTCATCCCACCTACCACAGGGTAGTCTCTTGATTCTGCCATTTTCATAGTTAACAGCTATCCTGCTTCGAGTAGGCAGGAAATCACCGGTTGATGCCGCTTCTCGCTCGCTCACTGTTATGATGATTCCTGGCGCAATCCTACATGCTAATTTTCCCGGGTGCATTTCATCGTTTCAGTTCAAATTACTTAATTAACTTATTCATAATGTATACTGCAGACTTAAAATCCTTTACTGAATTTATTCCGGCACATTTGACTAGTCGACATTTTTCCTACCACATGACCGTACCTATGCTTTTCGATTATACTTTTTTTCTAATGGCTGATTTAATTCAGATGAGCAGTGATTCACAGTTATCAGCATATTTTTATTATTAAAGTCAAATGGTTATTAAAAGTCAAAAGTGCACACCAGATCAAAAGGTTACCGAAAGTTTAAAGCGTAACAGAACTTTTTACAATAAATTAGAAATCATAATAATTTTAATACATAAATCTCTCTAATTTCAATCCATTATAGACGGTATATATTATAGTATTAATGATTTTTAAATCACAGCTCTTAATGTATTATTATATTTATTCTTTTTTTATTCTTTTATAATATCAAATATTTGAAAGAGAATTTCATAATTAGACAAGTGGCAATCTTGATATTGATCATTTAATTCAACAAACACAACTTAATGCAAAGAAATTTTAAGATGTTATTGAATGGATATCTTTTAGTAAATTTACTAACATAAAATATCCTGCTAAAGGAGGCTCTAGCACAGTTTTTGAGTCTGAAGGGGCTCGATTGGAATAAGAATAAATAGAATAAAAAACAAAAATTGGATGTTTTTTTAAAAATTCTTGATAATTCTAAAGATATAACAAAAGAATATTTGGAAGAAGTAAGTAATATATTACGCACTCACTTTATTATTATTGAATTTATATTTATTTGCTCTAATTAACTTTCGGATTAAAAATCAATATAAATATGGAGATAAATATGCAATTACAATTTATGGAATAACCTAAAACCCAAAAGATAACAATTATATGTGGTTATGCAATATACAAGGAAATTTTCGTAGTAAATATAAGGATTTAAGCTGGCAAAATAAATTATAGCTGTTTTCAAAAAGGTGTACCTCATATGGGGAATCGGAAAATCAGAAATTTAATAATTAAGTTTTTTATCATTATTAGAGACGGGCATCTCACGCAATCATCAGTGCGAGATGCTTAATCAGCACATATTTTAGGTTAGATAATTAGCCATGTAACAATTAAGCACCTCGTACTGATAAGTGCGTGATACCCTTTTCTAATTATTATCATTATCGCTATATAAACAAATTATTGCAATGTATATTATTTTGTTTTTATAATCGTATTAATATTGATGGCGGATGCACTAGATATAAAACTTATATACAAAAGAGGGATTTGCTTTAGTTGTCATACTGTGGAGTTGATTTGCAAACACAAATGCAAATGTGACAGAGATGGCGCCAAAACATTTTTTGGCGATTCCGTAAGTTTCGGGTTTCGGATTATAACTTCCGAAACCTTATCCGAAACTCGAAACCTCAACCGAAACTCGAAACCTTGACCGAAATCCGAAACCTCAACAGAAACTCAGAAACTGCCAAAACATCAATAATTTATTTGTTTATTCTCTCCAAAGTTGGCGCCGAAAACCTTTTGTGCCAAATCCAAAAATTTCGGGCTTCGGATTATAACTTCCGAGCTCACCCGACACCCGAAACCTCATTCGAAACCCGAAACCTCACCTGAACACCAAAAACCTACCCAAACTTCACTATACATTTATTGCATTACAGCTGTTTTCATAATTTCTGGGGACCACCTAAAAATTTTTTCGTTTCCCGAAACTCTTCGATCCCGTTCTAAGAATCACCTACCTTTTCGGAAATTACTTCGCTGTCTCCGTATCGAAGTTACAAGCACAGCGAAATAGTTTCCGAAAAGGTAGGTGATGCTTAGAACGGGATCGAAGAGGTTTCGGGAAACGAAAAATTTTTAGGTGGTCCAGAAATTATGAAAACAGCTGTAATGTATTATATATCTCTTTCAAATGCACTGATGTATGCTATGTATCTCTTCAATATACATTAATCGCATTGATGTATGCTATATATCTCCTTAAAGAATACAATAAATTTTGAATATCCAGCGCTATTTGGGCTGGAATGCATCCAACAATTTATTGCATGTGTGCAGTCCTTTTTGCTGTTATGATGTTGCTTTTGCAAGCATCAGTTTTTTTACTTACTACGTAAAAACTGGATACAATATCAAGTAATAATAAGTAATTAGTACGTCCATATCTGCTAATGATAGAATTGATAAGTTACCCAGAATTAAATAAATTGTTGGTATCAAAAGTCATCAAATACTTAGCGATTCATCATTGGCAATTTTTTTTATCGCCTAGAATTTTGAAATCAGTAGTAATAACGGTATGATATTAAAAATAAAGTTGACCAGCTTTAAAACAACCCGAACAAACCGAGGCAGTGAAAAAAAAACATAATTAAAAAAATGATCCATATGGGCCGATTTTTGGAATTTACTAGTAGAGCGTATTTTTTTAAACCTTTAAAGCTAAATAACTTCTGGTCTACTGGTCCATTTTAAATGATTTTACTACCAAAATGTTTGTCTCAAAGAGACGAACATTTTGGTAGTAAAATCATTTTAAATGGACCATTAGACCAGAAGTTATTTAGCTTTAAAGGTTTAAAAAAATACGCTCTACTAGTAAATTCCAAAAATCGGCCAATATGCTATATAATGTTATAATTTATCCAAAAATATTTTTACATTTTGAGTTCATTAAAAATAAATCAACTTTATAATAAATTTTAATTGCTTCAATATTATATTTTTGAGTTTCGGATTATAGGTTTGGGTTTCGGATTATAGTTTCGGGGTTTCGGGTTTCGGAGTTTCGTTTTTTTAAAAAAAAAATCCGAAACTAGTTTCGGATTAGAACCCTTCCGAAATTAGTTTCGGGTAGGTTTCGTTTCGACGCCATGTTTGAAATGTGATATTACAAATATGCGTATTGTAACGGTTGAATTGGGAGAGCGATAAAACAAGATAGACAATAGAGCCAATTTAAAGCTCCAACCGATTACGGGTAGATGGTATAAAGCGATATTAAAAGGAGAGTTTTTATAATAGTAAAGAGTTAATAAAGCGAAACGATATTTTGCTAAGGGTAATATTGGTGATATTGGTGATGATCCGGGAAATCGGGATAAGTTCGACACGGGATAGTTATAGGTTAACTAGAATCACGTGAACAATTTAAAAGAATTAACCAAACTCGTCACGAGTTATAATTAGTGCTCCGAACGGGTCGGTTCTGGTCGGGTTATAGCCAACCCGAACCCGACCCGAAATTTCGGGTCGGGTCGGGTTGAAAACTTTCGGGTTAGCATTTCAACCCGACCCGACCCGACTCGAACCCGACCCGAATTTTTAAGCCCAGCATGCTAAAGTTTTAAAAAAAATAAAATTTTGGCATTAGATGTAAATAAATAAATAAAAAAAAATAAAAAAATGCGTCACCTTAGATGCGAATAAAAAAAAATTGCGTGACCTTAGATGTGAATAAAAAAAAAAAAA